>OY821759.1:27040482-27045482 GCA_963682095.1 Potentilla sterilis | reverse complement strand
AAAGATTTCGTGCTCAATTACTATGCATGTTTGTTTTCATCTATAGGTGAGAGGACCCGTCCCGAAAATTTCCTCGGAACATTCGAAACAGGTCCTAAATTAACCCAAAAGAATATCTCTTTGCTCCCAAACCGCCAACACCCACCCACTGGGAACAAAGTTCGACCGAAACGCCGCAGTTCCGGAATCGGGTCAAAACTGGTCACCGGTCAACGCCGGTCAACGCCGTCACCGGTCAACGGTCAACTGTCAACGGTCAACGTTGACTGGTCAACGGTCAACGTTACTATTCACTTTACCTTTTTACCTTTTTACTATTACTATTTACCTTTTTAACTTTTACTAAATTACTAATTACTGAATTACAGTTTTACATTTACTGATTTACCGTTTACCATTTACTTTTTACCGAAATCACTATTCATCGTCTTCCTCAGCCCGCCGGCAGCCGCAGCGCCGCCCCCGGCCGCCGGAGGTGAAAACACCTCCGTTTCAACCCAAATTCACCCAATTTGATCACCACCGCCTCGGGGACTCATCCCCGACGCCAAAATCAACCCCATCCGCCGCAAACGGCGGCCGGTACGGCGGCCCCGAAACCCCAAACCTCCCTCTCCTCCAAAAATCAACCAAATCACCATCAAACCACTCCTAATCAACTCAAATCTAAGTTCTAGACATGAATTTACCCTCCAATTACATCAAAAACAACCAAAAATCAACAAAATCACAACCCCCAAATCGGGTCAAAACCCTAGAAATTTCAACATGAGATTTCTACTTACCTCGGCCGAACCGGATCAAATCCTCTTGAGGAGAGGTTGCACGGGTCGAGATGCTCCTTTCCCCCCCAAGAATCGGCCCGATCGGTGGCCGGAAGTGGGAGTTCCGGCCTCACCCCCTCCCTCGGTTCTTGGGCCGAATCGGGCCAACGGCGGCGCTACGCGCCACGCCGTCACCGCAGCGAGGGAGAGACGGAGGAGCCGAACCGATCGGCACCGGTGGCGCGCCGATCGGTGGCCGGACGGCGAAGAGCCGAGAGCAGTGCCACTGTGCTCGGGCTCGGGCCGATCGGGGAGAGAGAGAGGGGGGAGAGAGAGTGAGAAAAAGAAAAGAAAAGAAAAATAAAAAGGAAAAGAATATTCCTCCAAGATTCCCGAATATTCCTTTCTGGAAAATTCCGCTCGTTTCCGGAATTTCCTCTCCCGATTTCACGTCATAACTTTTTCCTACGACGTCCGTTTCACGCGTGCCACGTGTCTACGAACTCGTATCGCCGCGCTCTACAACTTTCATGAAGAAAACTTTTCAAAAATAACAACGGATCGCCAAGTCAACTTTTTAAAAGGGTATTTAAGGTTCGGGTCGTTTCAATCTACCCCCCTTAAAGAAATTTCGTCCACGAAATTTTCAAAGCCATTAAATTCAAAGGTAGGGTACAACTATCTCATTGCCCCTTTCTAAACTGGCACACAACTTGCCAAAACTTGTAAAATTTAAACAACTCAACATTTCTAATTACAAAAAGATAACCAAACCAGGTTTAAGCCAATTATCAAATCAACAATTGTTTACTCATTTCAGGTTATTAAACCGAATGCAAATCCTTATTGATTTCGTGGGCTCCCTGTTAAGGAGATACTATGTCTAAAATTTTGACATAATCTCCCCTTAAATTTGGATAGCCCTACCTGCATAAGATTCAGTAAAACACTCCTTATCGCCGACCACCACATACCAAATACAATTTCACAAAATCATAGACTAATTCAATTCCAAAACTGAAACAAATAACCGATTAAAGATAAAATCAATACTCAAAATAATTATCTAAATAACTATCACCAGTCAACCCCATTAGTCTATTCTCAAATATTTCCACGGGTTCAAGAAATTATTAAATTATAAACCTTTACGGATTCAAAGCATAAAATTTTGTTTTTCAACTTTGAAAACCACCATACATGCATATTTATATATAAAATGTAGATATGTTTTATGAAAATCTCATTTAAAACACATCAGCCTCGCTGATAACTCAAATAAACAATATTCCCTTGTTTGAAATTTATACTCAAAATCATATTTCTTTGAAATCAAATCATAAAGTCTCTTGACCATTCTCATTGGTCATATAAAATCTCAAACTCGCTGGTTCGGGAATCTATTAAAAACTGAAAGCCTCGTAGAGGAAATATTCCCGAAACTAGATAATAACATAAAATATATCAATCTTAACCCACTGCTTCGGGAATCTATCAAAAGCTGAAAACTTCGTAACCGAAATATTCCCGAAGCCGCATCATATAATCGTACAAAATCTCAATCAAGTCATATCATAATATATAAGCTCAATCAACTGATGCGGGAATTTATTAAAACTAAAAGCCTCACTGAGGAAATATTCCCGCCATCACAGTGAAAACATCCTCATGACCAAACCCCGTTGGCCATGCAACAGGGAAATGTCTACCCACCACTGGAGTTGATCAGACTCCAGTCCGAGAACCCTAATGGCTCCCCCCGTGTCTAAGTCTACTACCTAGACACGTAATCCGCCTCAATATACACAACCCTACGTCGACCACCGAGCGTGAATCTGACCTATATGGTCAAGTCGTCACCTCGCGTGGGATGAGGCCCGCTAGCTAGCATCCATATCAATATCATAATCACGTGGACCATCGTGTGGTGAAAAACAAATCTCGAAATACATTTCCCTGTTAAATCGACATGCCGAAAATCCACAAATACCCGGCAAATCACTATGCCGTCAAATCACAAATACCCGGCAATCTCCATGCCGTCAAATCACAAATATTCGGCAATCACTATGCCGTCAAATCACAAATACTCGGCAATCACTATGCCGTCAAATCAGAAATACGTAAATCCCAAAATCATATCGAAAGAAGTAATCACCATCGGCATGTCGAGAAATTCTAAATAAATAAACTCAACAAAATCCCCGGAATCTCATTCCGGTCTACTGAGTAAATACTCAAATATTTCGAAATTATGAAATCTCATGGGGAAACTCATTTCCCAGACAAATATCAAAATCCAAAATAAAACAGTACTACTGTCAAAATCAAATCAAATCAAATTAAATCAAAAATCCAGAGAAATTCAAATATCTCATAAAATTCAAAAATTCCTCATATAGCTTTTCGTTTCAACAAAATACTTTCTCATTTAATCACCAAATTTCTTATGCCTTTCAAATCATGCAATTAAAACAATTCAATTTCATTAAAATAATTATGCATGCATTCACTTTAAAATGAAACAGATCTAATCATTACTATCAGACATACGTAATTGCTAATATATAGGCCACTAAGGATTTATTAATATTTCTTTAACCCTAGAGAAACATATCCCCGATCAAAATACAATATACCAATTATGGATAAAACATGCATATAACAGAAATTTAAAATAACGTAATTTCAGTTGGTTTCAATCAGATTGCCTTAAAACAATTACCGAGGAAAATTTCAACAACTACTAGCGTACTCGAAATTCAAGAAGACCCGTCAGAGTCATGGTCCGAGAGTTGAACCTCGCTCTGATACCATTTGAGAGGACCCGTCCCGAAAATTCCCTCGGAACATTCGAAACAGGTCCTAAATTAACCCAAAAACCCAAAAGAATATCTCTTTGCTCCCAAACCGCCAACACTCACCCACTGGGAACAAAGTTCGACCGAAACGCCGCAGTTCCGGAATCGGGTCAAAACTGGTCACCGGTCAACGCCGTCACCGGCCAACGCCGGTCAACGGTCAACGGTCAACGTTGACTGGTCAACGGTCAACGTTACTATTCACTTTACCTTTTTACCTTTTTACTATTACTATTTACCTTTTTAACTTTTACTAAATTACTAATTACTGAATTACAGTTTTACATTTACTGATTTACCGTTTACCATTTACTTTTTACCGAAATCACTATTCATCGTCTTCCTCAGCCCGCCGGCAGCCGCAGCGCCGCCCCCGGCCGCCGGAGGTGAAAACACCTCCGTTTCAACCCAAATTCACCCAATTTGATCACCACCGCCTCGGGGACTCATCCCCGACGCCAAAATCAACCCCATCCGCCGCAAACGGCGGCCGGTACGGCGGCCCCGAAACCCCAAACCTCCCTCTCCTCCAAAAATCAACCAAATCACCATCAAACCACTCCTAATCAACTCAAATCTAAGTTCTAGACATGAATTTACCCTCCAATTACATCAAAAACAACCAAAAATCAACAAAATCACAACCCCCAAATCGGGTCAAAACCCTAGAAATTTCAACATGAGATTTCTACTTACCTCGGCCGAACCGGATCAAATCCTCTTGAGGAGAGGTTGCACGGGTCGAGATGCTCCTTTCCCCCCCAAGAATCGGCCCGATCGGTGGCCGGAAGTGGGAGTTCCGGCCTCACCCCCTCCCTCGGTTCTTGGGCCGAATCGGGCCAACGGCGGCGCTACGCGCCACGCCGTCACCGCAGCGAGGGAGAGACGGAGGAGCCGAACCGATCGGCACCGGTGGCGCGCCGATCGGTGGCCGGACGGCGAAGAGCCGAGAGCAGTGCCACTGTGCTCGGGCTCGGGCCGATCGGGGAGAGAGAGAGGGGGGAGAGAGAGTGAGAAAAAGAAAAGAAAAGAAAAATAAAAAGGAAAGGAATATTCCTCCAAGATTCCCGAATATTCCTTTCTGGAAAATTCCGCTCGTTTCCGGAATTTCCTCTCCCGATTTCACGTCATAACTTTTTCCTACGACGTCCGTTTCACGCGTGCCGTGTGTCTACGAACTCGTATCGCCGCGCTCTACAACTTTCATGAAGAAAACTTTTCAAAAATAACAACGGATCGCCAAGTCAACTTTTTAAAAGGGTATTTAAGGTTCGGGTCGTTTCAATAGGAGTTCTCAAATATGTTTAGTACAATTTTAGGATTAGACCTAAAGTTAATCTTGAATACTTATGAAATCTATCGGTTAGTAATACCT
>OY821759.1:26955482-27037982 GCA_963682095.1 Potentilla sterilis | reverse complement strand
AACGAATTCGTCGGCTATAGTAGAGTATGGCCGACGACTGTACCGACGAAAATATTTTTCGTCGGCCAAACCTGGGAGAAATTGCCGACGAATTTCGTCGGGTATTTTCGAGTATGGCCGACGAAATTCATTAAGTATAGCCGACGAAATAATAAATTTTCGTCGGCTATTTCCTCGAAATATATTAATATTTAATAGGCATTAATTAGTTATAGCTGACGAAATAATGTAATTTTCGTCGGCTATACAACTTATAGCCGACGAAAATTGGTAAAATTCGTCGGCTATAGTTATTATAGCCGACGAAATAATGCCAAAATCGTCGGCTTTTCTTACATTTGGGAAAAAAAAAATTAAATTATTTTCTAAATTACCATTCCAAGCAACCTGCAAATCACAAAAACAGTCCATGCATTTGCACCAACAAGAAACACGTCTAAATACCTTTTTTATTAAATTTGTTCTAATATACATAAACCCTAAACCCTAATCATCACCTAAACTACTGAAGTCCAGCAGGTCATCCCCAGCATCCTGCTCTCCATCAGGCTCGTCATCCTGCTGACCGAACTCGGGAGGTTGAGGCATTGGAGGTTCCGCTAACCGCTGAAACGGGGCCGGGGGTGGAAGGCCTTGGTTTTGTGCCGCGAACATCTCATACCACCAGGCTTGTTGGCTGTCGTAGTTTTGTTGCCGAATTCTTTCGCATTCGGCATGCCAACCGGCCATATCCAAATGATACTGCTGTGTTCTACGACGCATCTCGTCCTGATACTGCTGTGTTCTGCGGCGCATCTCCTCCTGATACTGCTGTGTGCTGCGGCGCAGCTTCTGTACTGTCTGGGACGAGGTCGCCAATTCTGCGGCCAATCGCTGCACTTCCCCCCTCATATGCTGGCTCTCCCCGCCTCCCTTCTTTTGACCTCCCTTAGCGGTCTTCAGAAGCCCTAGTCCAGAACTTCCCAAACCCCGGCAGTAGAAGTTGTTTGTCCGGTTTGGGAAGGCTGCGTCGAACCTCCTCGCTGCCGTTTGGACACTGGACCGGTCGACATGGCGCATGGCTTCTTCCAGATCTGCCTCTGAAATGTTCGGTTGTGTCTCCCGAACTACTTGCTGGAACACCTCTTCTTCGGCCCGGTTGACCCTCTCCTAAGTGGACGGGAAAAAAATAATAATATTATAACAAATATATAATTAAGTAAAATTAATAATTAAAATTTTAAAATTGTAATGAACGACTTACGAGCTATTCTGTCGCTTGTGGATAAGCGATCTTGAACGTCTCCACGTACGGGTTGCTATCAGGATGATCTCTGAGCGCCTCCTCCTGATATTGTGCAAACGGCCGTGAACCAGCATGATGGGGGGTTGTGTTCCGGCGGCGGTTCTCAGAGTTTATCCGAGAACGTTGCTTCAAACAAATAATAAAATGTTAGAAAAATGCATAAAAAAATATTAGTGTAATAATTATAAAATAATTAAACTAATAATTAAAATTTTAACAAAATAAACATTTTTACTGAAGTTTAGTATTTACCTGCATAACTGGGTTGTTGAAGTCTACTGTCTTCAATCAACGCCACTCGTACTCCCGGAACATGAACTGGGAGTACCCATACGAAAGGTAGTCGTATTCGTTATAGTGGGAACGCAGCTCGTTCTTCCACTCTTTGAACCTACGAAAAAAACAAAAGTGCATCAGAAATATTATTAATATCATAAAATATTAATAATTATAAGATAATTATAATATCATAAAAACAAACGTACCTCGAGTTCTGCTGGGTGTCCGCCCAATCCCGCCTGTGTTCGGCAATCTCGAAGAATGTCTGAAAAATAATATTTTATTAGTTTTACAATTGTAATAATACCGAAAATTATTAAATATGAAGATAAATAAATTAAATTTTTTAAATTACTCACCGACGCGGCGTTGTTCACCTCCCTCTTGATCTCTTGGGGCACATCAGCCCACCGGGTCCACAACATAGGGACTCTGTCCCTAATCAGTGACCCCACGCAACCCGAGTAGTCGCGTTTTTTCTTCTCCGGAACCTCCTGATTAGGAGGTTCGTTGATCTGAATCCTGCCGCTGCGCTCAACAGTTCTCCTGAGCGTGTCAAAACATATGACACCTCTCGTATTCCTCCGTGAACTGCTAGCGGTTGTCCCTATCACAAAAACGACGATTGGTTAATAAAATTAAATATTAGTGCGTTAATTTTAATAAAACATTTAATTAATAAAATCAAATGTTACTTGAAGTGGATGACTCGTCTGTCGACTTTCCTTTTCTCCTCCCCGAAATAAGGTGGTCAGGGTTCTCAAATGGATGCTGCTGGTATGCCTCCGCAGCACTCACGTACTGAGGCATATCAGGCCATATGGGCACACCCTGATAGTCGACCTCCGGTATCGCCGGAATGTTGTACGGGAGGAAGAGCTGGTTTGGGAGAGTAGGAGCCTCAGTCGAGTCAGCAGCAGACTGAGTCGGACTCGGCATCGGCTCCCGATGAACCTCAGGCATACGAACCTGAGGAATGTCGGCAGCTATCTCCTCGTGAAATAGCTGCCGACTAAACCTCGGAGCCACGGAGGGACCGACATGCGGAAGTGAAGTGCTCGACGGCCGCCCCGCCTGGAGAAGGGTCTGGTGCCGAGAACTCACACTCCGTCGCGGCTGGTCTGCATCCACAGTCCGTCGCCGCTGGGATGAATCTACACTCCTCCGCGGCTGGCTGGTGGTCCTCTCAGGCTGGCTAGCGGTCCTCTCGGAGTCTGCGGAACCGGCGGAATTTCTAGAACCTCTAGATCTGCTGCCACGGCGGCCTCCGAATAGGTTTCTTAATGCATCGGCCATCTAAAGCCCGAGGCATTAATACATTAATTGATATTAAATTATATTATATTAAATAACAAATTCTAATTAATATAATAACCAATAATACTAACATATTTTAATATAACAATTTATATACTAACATATTAAATTATATTATATTAAATAATAAATTCTAATTAAATATAATTAAGCTATATATATAATTAAGCTAAATTATACAATTAAGTTATCAATTTATATAATTAAAAAACCAATTTATACGTATAAATTATACAATTACACCTAAATTATACAATTAAAATAAATTTGAAAACAATTACCTACATTAACATAAATACCTAAAATTTATCTAAATTAACATAAATACCTAAAATTTATCTAAATTAACATAAATACCTAAAATTTACCTAAATTAACATAAATACGTAAATTATACCTAAATTAACATAAATACCTAAATTATACATAAATTAACATAAATACCTAAATTATACCTAAATTAACATAAATACCTAAATTATACATAAATTAACATAAATACCTAAATTATACCTAAATTAACATAAATACCTAAATTATACCTAAATTAACCTAACTACCTAAATTATATCTAAATTAACATTAATTAACATAAATGAAAAAAAAAAAAAAACCTACTGCCGAAAATGGAAGGGAGGAGGAGCCGGCCGGATTTGAGGAAGCTGCGGGAGGGCCGGATTGGAGGAGGAAGAGGGAGGCCGGAGGGGGCTGCCGGATTGGAGGAGGAAGAGGGAGGAGGACGACGACGCGAGAGGCGGAGGATCGGTTGGAGGCGAGCGGCGGAGGATTTGGAAATATGCAGCAAATGGAGGCTAGGGTTCGGCTGCAACAAACTTATACCCGATAGTATAGCCGACGAATTAAAAAGATTTCGTCGGCTATACTTAAGAATAGCCGACGAAATGCTTTAAGTCGTCGGCTATACTTAAGTATAGCCGACGAAATATATGAACTCGTCGGCTATTCTTTGAATATCGTCGGCTATGGTTTAGGCGCTCAGCAGCCGTCCGATCTCCCCCATCCAACGGCGGACAATGAAAAGGCGCGGATCACTAGAGTTTAGCCGACGAAATCAAATATTTCGTCGGCTAAACGTTTGGTCAAACTACGAAGTCAAACCTCTAAACCCTATAAATTAAAACGGAAATTGGCCTGTCTAAATGACGTTTTCTGGCCTTATCTTCAACAGAGAATAGTTTCAAATCGATGAGACGCGACTAATCGGATAAAAATTTTCCTCAAAATATTTACCGACCATCAGGCTACCCATAGGAAAACGGGAGTAAAAAACAGTTAACCGCAACATTCGGCACACAGATTTTGTCGGAATCTGCTCATTTTTCAACCGTAGACGTATTTCAATATTTCGGTCATATCTTATTTCACGACACATTTGCATTTGAAGAGTCTACGTATAGTAACTATTTGAAACTATACATTCACTTAAACACTTAGTAAACAAGTTAACGAACATTAGTGCATATGTTCCGATTTTGAATCTAAAAGTTGGAAAAATCTATTCCAACCGTCAGATATCACCGTTAAGATTAAATACATGTATGAAAAAAAATCCAACTACAGCTGACAACGTTAAAGGCTCGATCGGGACGGTCAAACTGCAAAGTCAAACCTCTAAACGCTTTAAAACGGAAATTGGCCCGTCTAAATGACGTTTTTTGGCCTGATCTTCAACAGAGAATAGTTTCAGATCGATGAGACGCAACTATTTGTATAAAAATTTTCCTCAAAATATTTACCGACCGTCAGGCTACCCATAGGAAAACGGCAGTAAAAAACAGTTAACCGCAATATTCGGCACACAGATTTTGTCGGAATCTTCTCATTTTTCAACCGTAGACGTTTTTCAATATTTCGGTCATATCTTATTTCACGACACATTTGCATTTGAAGGATGAAGCAATGGTTTGTCGACAGTGATAGAAAATGGAAGCTGCTATTTTTTTGTTTTTTTTTTAATCATAGCCGACGAAATAAAACCTAGTACTCGTCGGCTATTCTTTTGTCGTTTTCGGTCAAAAATAAAATATTCATTTTAAAAAAAAATTATGCCCGACGAAATAATGAATTTTTCGTCGGCCATTGTGAGAATAGCCGACGAAAAATTTAATTTTTCGTCGGTCATTATTGTAATGGCCGACGAAATAATGAGTTTTTCGTCAGCCATTGTGAGAATAGCCGACGAAAAATTTAATTTTTCGTCGGCCATTATTGTAATGGCCGACGAACTAATGCATTTTTCATCGGCTATTCTCTGAAAAAAATAACAAAAAAATCAGTGGTTTTACACCTCTCCTATTCCGATGTCCTGTTCACATATAACCAAAATTGAACATAAAAAACCAGAAACCCAACAGTCAACATATTTCAAATTTTTTTTAAGGGGTTTGGAACCCAGCCTAGCTGGGAGGCTCATCCCCACGCCCGTTCATTAGAAATGAGTTGATTACAAATGAAAGGATTACATCATTTAAATTACTTAATCAGTCGGATTGTAATCGGAATCATCGGATGAGTCTTCTTCGGTTTCTGAATTGCTCGATAGGGGTAATCTATGTCTTTCCTCACCACTAGAGTCCTCGTTAGTTTCTTCATTTGGATCAACATCAACAAGCAGTGGCTCTTCACGTCGAATTCGCACCGGCGTGTCTAGGCGAATAAAAGAGGAGTCAGGAATACCGTTTGAGTTGGGCTCTTGATACGCGGTGCCCCCTTCCTCGTTCTCTTCAGCCACTCCAAGTGTAGACGCCCGGTAAATGTTGCAATGGTGGATAGTGTTGACTACTTTCCACGGGTCACCCTTGGCGAGATCATCAAGATAAAACACTTGTTTCACCCATGTGGCTAAAACGAACGGGTCGTCCTCATACCATGATGTACTAGTGTTCACAGAAGTTATGCCGTATTGATCGGTTTTCATGCTCTGCGGCCGTGTGTCAAACCATCTACACTTGAAAATGTGCACTTTCATGCCTTCCCCGTAATGCAGTTCCACAACTGAATGGAGAACACCGTAATAGTCAACTCCGCCATCCCCACCATGTGCCATAACCCCTGAATTTTGTGTTTTCAGTCTGAGGTCTCTGTCTTCACATCGAAATAACACACCATTCACCTTGCACGTCGCATAAACTTTTGAATAGACCGGTCTCCTCGCTAAAAGTCTGAGTTCGTGCGACCAATTTGGGTGATTATCATTTTCAATAAGGTCCATCTGCAACCATCAGAATCAACTATAAATATGAATAAATATACACAATAATATATGAACACGTATAGAATAGTGTTAAAGGTACGTACCCAGCGGCCGAAATACTCTGCGAATGTCTGGTTGTGGTAATCGAGATCACCTGCTACTCCTTCACAGCGTAGATGTATGTCCTTCCAAAACTGAACTTCTGGACAGTTGATTAGTACCCACCAATGTGCAATGGCTACCTCATAATCTTTCAACTTGTATGAAACTGGCATGTTTCCACCGAGTACAACATCGTCAGAGAGTATGGAAAGATTGAACTGTGACGGTACATCTTCCTGTATGCTTTCCTGTAACGCTCCGAAATACAGCTTCATGTAGGTGACGCACTCGTGCGCAATATATGCTTCAGCTATACATCCTTCAGGTGCGGATCTGTTTTGGACAAAACCACCGTATTGTCCAAGTTTCCTATAAATCAAGTTTTTAAAGTGTTATGATAATACATTAACACTATATCACATATATTGATGAGGAAATTAACATAAGGTGTAAAATACGTACCTTTCCATCGGATACATCCAAGTGAAGTGCACAGGACCGGTAAGCAACAACTGCCGAGGAAGATGGATCATGAGGTGAGGCATGATGTCGAAAAAATTTGGAGGAAATATCATCTCAAATTTACACATGATATGAACGATGTCTTGTTGCATTTCCTGGAGGTCAGATTTTCTCACTTCCCGTGTGCATACCTTCTGGAAAAATCTTGCCAACGCTACTAACGGCTCCACAACGTGATGGGGAAGGAACGGTCGAATGAAAACAGGGAAGAGACGTTGTAGCAGGATATGATTGTCATGACTTTTCAACCCGTACAGATTGTTGAATTGTCTGTTGACACACTTGGCTATATTTCCAGCAAAGCCTGAAGGATACTTGGCCCGACTTATCCAATGGAAAATTTCTGATTTATGCTCAGGCTTGACGGTTTAAGGAGCTTGAGGCATTTTTCTCTTCCCTTGTTTCAACCATAGTGGTTTTCTGATATTCATGTTTTGCAGATCAGTGCGAGCCTTAGGACCATCTTTCGTCTTCCCCTTCAAGTTCAGCGTTGTGCCCACCACACTTTCAGAAACATTTTTTTTCTATGTGCATAACGTCTAGGAAGTGACGGATCAGCAACTCACACCTGTACGGGAGTTCCCACAATATGCTCCTATGTGTCCAGAATTTGTACTCCTCAGGCCTTTCAAGTATTTCCGCTACAATATCAGGATGATTGCTGAGGGGCCCAAAATCATACTCATTAAGTCTTGCTAAAATTTCTCTTCCTGTCCATCTTCTGGGAGCACGGCCGTGTTCTTCGGTTCCATCAAATGCGGCGGACTCGTAACGCCAGTGGTGATCCCCCGGAAGGAACACACGATGACCCATTCGGCATATCTTGTTGCAATGAGGGGTGCTCCCATAATCGCTGAGGCACTCTGGACAAGCCTTGTATCCCCTAACAACGCTGCCCGACAACATCCCATAAGCAGGAAAATCACTGATGGTACCACACTACCAGATACGGCCGAATAGCCGACGAAAATTTTTTCGTCGGCCATTCCATTTTTTCGTCGGCTATACCCTCTGCCGACGAAAATTTCGTCGGCCATAAGTCGTCGGTAATACGCCGTCGGTAATACCAATGGCCGACGAAAAAAAAAATTTCGTCGGCTATAGTTAAGTATGGCCGACGAGTCCAAAAATTCGTCGGGCAAACGTGGGTTAAATAGCCGACGAATTTCGTCGGGTATTTTTGAGTATGGCCGACGAAATCCATTAAGTATGGCCGACGATTTAATAAAATTTCGTCGGCTATGGTGTTTTAACTATAGCCGACGATTTAATAAAATTTCGTCGGCTATTTCCTCGAAATATATTACTATTTTAATAGGTATTAATTAGTTATAGCCGACGAATTTTACCAATTTTCGTCGGCTATACAAGTTATAGCCGACGAAAATTGGTAAAATTCGTCGGCTATACTTGTTATAGCCGACGAAATAATGCAAAAATCGTCGGCTATTCTTGCATTTTGGAAAAAAAAAATTAAATTATTTTCTAAATTACCATTCCAAACAAGCTGCAAATCACAAAAACAATTCATGCATTTGCACCAACAAGAAACACGTCTAAATACCATTTTTAGTAAATTCGTTCCAATATACATAAAATATAACCCTAATTATCCCCTAAACTACTAAAGTCTAGGATGTCATCTACAGCATCAGGCGCATCATCCTGCTGACCGAACTCGAGAGGTTCAGGCATTGGAGGCTCCACTAACTGCTGAAACGGGAGCGGGGGTGGACGACCTTCTTGTTGTGCCGCGAACATCTCATAAACCCACTGTTGCTGGCCGTCGTAGTTGTATTGCCGAATTCTGGCGCACTCAGCATTCCAACGGACCATATCCAACTGATACTGCTGGTACTGCTGTTGTCTGCGGCGCAGCTCCTCTACTGTCTGGGACGAGGTCGCCAATTCTGCGGCCAATCGCTGCACTTCCCCCCTCATATGTTGGGTCTCCCCGCCTCCCTTCTTTTGACCTCCCTTAGTGGTCTTCAGGAGCCCTTGTCCAGAACCTCCCAAACCCCGGCAGTAGTACTCGTTGGACTGCTGTGGGAAGGCTGCGTTGAACATCCTCGCCGCCGTTTGGATATTGGTGCGGTCGACCCGGCGCACGGCTTCTTCCATATCTGCCTCTGAGATGTCCGGTTGTGTCTCCCGAACTATTTGCTCGAGCACCTCTTGTTCGGCCTGGGTCACCCGCTCCTAATTGGACGGGGAAAAAAAATTAATATTCTAACAAATGGATAGTTAAGTAAAATTAATAATTTAAATTTTAAAATCATAATGAACGACTTACGAGATCTTCTGTCGCTTGTGGATAAGCGATCTTGAACGTCTCCATGTAGGGGTTGCAATCAGGATGATCTCTGAGCGCCTCCTCCTGATATTGTGCAAACGGCCTTGAACCGCCGTGATGGAGGATTGTGTTACGGCGGCGGTTCTCCGAGTTTATCCGAGACCGTTCCTTCAAACAAATAATAAAATATTAGAAAAATGCATCAAAAAAATATAACTGAAATAATTATAAAATATTTAAACTAATAATTAAAATTTTAATAAAATAAACATTTATAGTGAAGTTTAGTATTTACCATCATAGCCGGGTTGTCGAAGACTACGGTCTTCAACCAACGCCACTCGTACTCCCTGAACATGAACTCTCTGGGAGTACCCATACGACCACGGTTGCCGTACTCGTTATAGTGGGAACGGAGCTCGTTCTTCCACTCTTTGAACCTACGAAAAAAACAAAAGTGCATTAGAAATATGATTAATATCATAAAATATTTCAAATTATCAAATAAGACATTCCCAACGTACCTCGAGCTCTGTTGGGAGTCCGCCCAACCCCGCTTGTGTTCCGCAACCACAAAGTATGTCTGAAAGATAATATTTTATTAGTTTTATAATTATAACAATACCGAAAATTTTTAAATATTACGATAAATAAATTAAATTTTTTTATTTACTCACCGACGCGGCGTTGTTCAACTCCATCTTGATTTCTTCGGGCACATCAGCCCACCGAGCCCACAACATAGGGACTCTGTCCCTAATGAGTGCACCCACGCAACCCGAGTAGTCGCGTTTCTTTTTCGCCCCAACCTCCTGATTAGGAGCTTCGTCAATCTGGATCCTCCCGCTCCGTTCAACCGTTCTCCTGAGCGTCTCAAAACTGATGACACCTCTGGTATTCCTCTGGGTTGAACTGCTAGCGCCTGTCCCTATCACATAAACGACGATTGGTTAATAAAATTAAATATTAGTGCGTTAATTTTAATAAAACATTTAATTAATAAAATCGAATGTTACCTGAACCCGATGATTCGGTTGCCGTCGACTTTCCTTTTCTCCTCGCCGAAATCAGGAGGTCAGGGCTCTCCCATGGCTGCTGCTGGTATGCCTCCGCAGCACTCACGAACTGAGGCATATCAGGCCACTGGGGCCGACCCTGATAGTCGACCTCGGGTATCGCAGGAATGTTGTAGGGGAGGAAGAGCTGGTTTGGGAGAGTAGGCCCCTCAGTCGAGTCACCAGCAGACTGAGTCGGACTCGGCATCGGCTCCCGATGAACCTCAGGCATACGAACCTGAGGAACGTCGGCAGCTATCTCCTCGTGAAACAGCTGCCGACTAAACCTCGGCGCCACAGAGGGACCGACATGCGGAAGTGAAGTGCTCGACGGCCGCCCCACCTGGAGAAGGGTCTGGTGCCGAGCACTCACACTCCGCCGCGGCTGGGCTGCATCCACACTCCTCCGCGGCTGGCTGGTGGTCCTCTCAGGCTGGCTAGCCGTCCTCTCGGAGTCTGGGGAACCGGCGGCATTTCCAGAACTGGCGGCATTTCCAGAACCTCTAGATCTAGAACGACGGCCTCCGAAGAACTGCCTAAATGCATCGGCCATCTAAAGCCAGACGCATTAATACATTAATTAATATTAAATTATATTATATTAAATAACAAATTCTAATTAATATAATACCCAATAATACTAACATATTTTAATATTTACCGATTTATATAATAACCAATTTATACATATAAATTATACAATTACACCTAAATTATACAATTAAAATAAATTTTACAAAAATTACCTAAATTAACATAAAAACCTAAAAATTACATACATTAACATAAATACCTAAATTATAACTAAATTAACATAAATACATAAATTATACCTAAATTAACATAAATACATAAATTCTACCTAAATTAACATAAATACATAAATTATAACTAAATTAACATAAATACATAAATTATATCTAAATTAATATAAATACATAAATTATACCTAAATTAACATAAATACATAAATTAACATAAATACATAAATTATACACAAATTAACATATAAATACATAAATTATACCTAAATTAACAATTATATCTAAATTAACAATTATATATAATTTATTAACCATAATTTAATTTATTAACAATTAAATAACAAACAAAAAAAAAAAAAAAAAAAGGGAGGCCGGGTACCGAATCGGGGAGGAGGAGGAGGAGGGGGAGGCGGCCGGAACAGGGAGGAGGAGGGGCGGCCGAAACAGGGAGGAGGAGGAGGAGGAGGGTCGGCCGGGGCTGCCGGAACAGGGAGGAGGAGGAGGAGGAGGGGCGGCGGATCGAACCAAGGAGGAGGAGGAGGAGGTGCCGGGCTGCCGGAATAGGGAGGAGGATCGGCGGATGAAGGAGGGCCGGATTCGAGGAGGAAGATTGTTTAGGGAAAATCGGGCAAATGGAGGCTAGGGTTCAGCTGCATTTTACTTATACCCGATAGTATAGCCGACGAAATAAAGCGATTTCGTCGGCCATGCTATAGTATAGGCGACGAAATAAAGTGATTTCGTCGGCCATGCTATGGCATAGCCGACGAAATTACATAATTCGTCGGCTATAGTCTTCGTCCCTCAGCATCCGTCCGATCTCCCCCATCCAACGGTGGATAATGGAAAGGCGCGGATCACCAGACTTTAGCCGACGAAATATAACTTCGTCGGCTATACTTTTGGTCAAACTACAAAGTCAAACCTCTAAACGCTTTAAAACGGAAATTGGCCCGTCTAAATGACGTTTTTTGGCCTGACCTTCAACAGAGAATAGTTTCAGATCGATGCGACGCATCTAATCGTATAAAAATTTCCCCCAAAATATTTACCGACCGTCAGGCTACCCATAGGAAAACGGGAGTAAAAAACAGCAAACCGCAACATTCGGCACACAGATTTTGTCGGAATCTTCCCATTTTTCAACCGTAGCCGTATTTCAATATTTCGGTCATATCTTATTTCACGACACATTTGCATTTGAAGGGTCTACGTATAGTAGGTATTTGAAACTATACATTCACTTAAACACTTAGTAAACAAGTTAAGGAACATTAGTGCATATATTCCGATTTTGAATCTCAAAGTTTGGAAAATCTATTCCAACCGTCAGATATCACCGTTAAGATTAAATACATGTATGAAAAAAAATCCAACTACATCTGACAACGTTGAAGGCTCGATCGGGACGGTCAAACCGCAAAGTCAAACCTGTAAACGCTTTAAAACGGAAATTGGCCCGTCTAAATTACGTTTTTTGGTTTGACCTTCAACAGAGAATAGTTTCAGATCGATGAGACGCGACTAATGGTATAAAAATTTCCCTCCAAATATTTACCGACCGTCAGGCTACACATAGGAAAACGGAAGTAAAAACCGCCTAACCGCAACATTCGGCACACAGATTTTGTCGGAATCTTCCCATTTTTCAACCGTAGCCGTATTTCAATATTTCGGTCATGTCTTATTTCACGACACATTTGCATTTGAAGGATGAAGCAATGGTTTGTCGATAGTGATAGAAAATGGAAACTGCTCTTTTTTTGTTTTTGTTTTTAATCATAGCCGACGAAATCAAACCTAGTATTCGTCGGCTATTGTTTTGTCGTTTTCTGTTAAAAACTTATGGCCGACGAAATATTTAATTTTCGTCGGCCATTGCTCGTAAAATAATTATTTTTTTAAAAAACTTATGGCCGACGAAATACTTAATTTTCGTCGGCCATTGTTCGTAATATTATTATTTTTAAAAAAAATTATGGCCGACGAAATAATTATTTTTCGTCGGCCATTATAGGAGTATAGCCGACGAAAAAGTTTTTTTACCGACGACGGAAAAATCGTCGGCCATTCTGTGGGTATGGCCGACGATTTTTAATTTTTACCGACGAAATAATGAATCGTCGGCCATTCTATGTGTATGGCCAACGAAATTTTTTTTTGGCCGACGACAAAAATTTTCGTTGGCCATTCTTGGGAATAGCAGACGAAAAAATTATTTCGTCGGCCGTTTTTTTTTTTTTCGTCGGCAAAGCCCTTTTCTTTTGTAGTGCCAATAACCATGGCATGCATCTGGAACGTCTCCTGCTTGTACTTGTCAAAAGTGGGATGACCAACGTCCCACAATACCTTAAGCTCTTCAATCAATGGTCTCATATACACATCGAGACATTTCCCTGGGTAACCAGGCCCCGGAATCAACAACGTCAACATATTATATTCCTTCTTCATGCACATCCACGGAGGAAGGTTGTAAGGTACCAAAACCACCGGCCATATACTGTATGAAAGACTCATGGTGCCGAAAGGGTTGAACCCGTCGGTTGAGAGCCCGAGCCTGACGTTTCTGACATCTGACGCAAAATAAGGAAACTCATTGTTTATATGCTTCCAAGCCGCTTCGTCAGAGATGTGTGTCATGATATCTGCGTCTCCCGCGTCCCGCTCACCGTGCCACCTCATGGCTTTTGCGGTGGTTTCTGACATGTACAACCGCTCAAGCCTATCTCTGAACGGAAAATACCGAAGCACTTTCACAGGTTTCCTATTGCCTGCTCCCGTCAACTTATATCGGTCAGACTAACATATCGGACATGCATCAAGGCTAGCAAGGTCATTCCCTTCTGCATCTTTACCCCAGAAGAGAACGCAGTCAAATGCGCATGCATGGATCTTAATGTAGGAAAGCCCTAGATCTTTGAGGATACTTCGGATCTGACGGTGATTGGTAGGATTACGATGACCCTCCTCCAACAACGAAGAAGTGTACTGTAGATATTCATCCACTTGCCTGATGCTCCCTTTTGTCTCGAATTTAATCCTCATTACCTCCATCACACTTTGAAGAACTGTCTTCTCAGAACTTGAAGACACAGGGGTCTGTTGCAATGCAATCAGTTTGTTGTACTTGTCAAAGGCAGCAATGTTGACAACTTGTGGGAACGGCTGCACCGGGTCCTGCATATATTGTTCCCCACGTACACCGCTTTCAAAAGGAAACACGTCGTTGACGAATGCCATTGTTGGATCGTTGGATGTACTACTACTGCCCGCCTCAAAATACTGCCCATGATCATGCGATCCATCTAATGATGGCTCACCGTGATATATCCAACGTGTGTACTTCGGCCAAAACCCATTACTCTTTAGGTGCTCCCATACTGTCCTAATCGGAAATCGACACATATCACTGCGACACTTACATTTCTTGCACGGGCAATAATGGTAATTCACCTTTGCATTTTCCTCGACGAACTGCATAAAATCCACAACTCCTGTAGTGTATCGTCGGTCATGCCTTGGAAGCGAAATCCAACTCTTATCTCGATCCATATATAGCCTGATAATAATATATATGTATAACTTTAATTAATAATAAATTAATTAACACATATATATATTACAATATATATTATTATCAACATCAACTCATATATATATATACCATTAATTAACAACCATTATTTAAGTTCATTACACTATCAACAACCATTAATTAACATATTTATATATATTTTAACACTAATTAAAATAACATTATTAAATTAAAACACATAATTATACTCTAACTGAAAATCAACTCAACTACAACTCAAAATCAACATATATACATAAATTCTAACACTAAAACAACAACAAAACAAAAAATCACTTACTATATCAAAATCACTAAAACTCAAAATCAACTCAACTAAAACTCAAAATCAACATATATACACATATACGTACCTATATATAGCTCCACAATGTAAGAGAGGACGGATTTCAACAATACCCACAGATTTTTCACTCTTTCTCCCGTTTTTTTTGAAATGGGCAGCTTCTGTCCAGATATGAAAAATATAAAGACTTATAGCCAACGAAATTGTCAACTTCGTCGGCCATTCTTCTTAAATTTGTATAGCCGACGAAAACTTTAAATCGTCGGCCATTATAGGGGTATAGCCGACGAAAGAAAAAATCGTCGGCCATTCTTGTAGAATAGCCGACGATTTTTAATTTTTAGCGACGAAATAAAAAATCGTCGGCCATTCTATGGGAATAGTCGACAAAATTTTTTTTTTTGCGACGATAAAAATTTTCGTCGGCCATTCTTGGGAATAGCCGACGAAAAATGTGTTTCGTCGGCCGTTTTTTTTTTTCGTCGGCAAAGCCCTTTTTTCTTGTAGTGGTAGATTGATACAATAGAAACCTCTTGCCCACCCATAACCCAGCGAATAAAGTCCATTACATAGTCCGTTTTAGGGATTGAGGACTTACCCATTCAGTGACTTTGGCACTAGACGTTCCCAAAATAGGTACTATCGGGTCGGGTGAATTCAATAATTCAATAATAGACGCCCGTTGGCATTCCAGCCTCCCTTCTCCTTTCAGGGCCTACCCGAAAGAGAATCTAGTACTTCTTGGTCGTGAATATCTGAATAGGACGAACCGCCCCACATATATCTTTGCTTCGGAACAAAACAATTCAAATTAGTCGGTCAACTGGAATGTGTATTATCCATATAGGGGGTCTTTCAATTGAGAAGATCCATCGACCTGAGACGAAAAGAAATGCCTATCTATTTTATTTAGTTATATATATTTTATTTAGTTATTTAGTTAGATCAACGAGTCATTATTGTAGCAAATAGCAACAATCATTTCATCCAACATGCGTATTTTTGATTTTCCAATGGATTTACATCTTTCATTAATGGAAATTTTTTGATGTAGTGAGTAATAGCTCCGGTTGTTCGCTGTTCAAGAATTCTTGTTTAGGCAGTTCATACCATCCATACATAATGTTTTGATTTAAGATTTCAATTCTTCCATGTTTCAGCAGTAGTTAGTATATTGTTCCATGGAGCTAAGGTCCAAAATATGAAAGAAACAGGTGTTTCCATGACTCTACCGCCTAGTCAATTCTGTTCCACTTAATCCCTGTTTCATGGCCACATATCTTTCCGGCTAAGGAATGGGAAACCTTTCTCTTGTTATATAAATCCAATTTTCATTTCATCCGGGAAAAGCCATCTTTTTCTTAACAATGTCTTTGTCATTTGATCCAATAGTGTTTCGTTAGATAGGAACAACTTTGATAAATATTGATAACTCTTGGATGGAGTATTAGAACGGAAAAATCCATTAGATAATGAATTCTTGGTTCTACGCCATCTCTGGCGATGAATCAACAATTCGAAGTGCCTTTCTTGCGTATTCTTGCTAAACCAACGTTTATATAGAGTTGTAGAAAGATCTTTTTGGGAAGTAAGAAGCCCCTTTGGCATCTCTTCATCTGTAAAGAATTCTCGATGTGAAAACAAAGAGATAAAAGGCGGATCTTTGAATAGGAAAAAGAGTGGATCTGCGGGGTCCCAAACGAATTGGCTTATTCGAAAGAAGCCTTGTTCTTTGGAAGATCTATCTCGTGTCTGGTACTGACTCTGCAAGAACTCCGAATCATTCTCTTGAAGCCCATCTTTTTCATCATAAATGATCCGCTTGCCCTGAAATGACTTGACTCAATCGGGAAATCACAATTCATTGGGCCTTTCGATACAATAAAATAGAAAGCCCTAAGGACGCCATATCCTAGGAGCCCAAACTATGTGATTGAATAAATCTTCCTCTATCTGTTGCAGGTCGAGGACTCCTTCCCCTTCTTCAAACTCTGATTCGTATTATTCATAGAAAAATCTCTGATCAACGATAGAACAAGATCCATTTTGCATCATATCTAAGGGATTCCTTGGTTCGGACCGAAAAAGCAATGTCACTCGATCATTATCAAACTGACTGCAATCTTTTTCTGTCCGGGAGAATCCCACAGGAGGTCCTTCTACTTCTAATAGGCCATGAACTAGATCAGAATCATTCTCAACGAGTCCATAAGAAGTAATCCCGTTTTTTTCATCGGGTACGGGTAGAGACCAAAGGTCTTGAGCGACCGATCCGGCAGAACAACTCAAAAGATAAAGAAGTATCGTTAATTTATTCACGCTCGTTCCAAGTTCGAAGTACCATTTGTACAAATAAGAATCCCCTTCGTTACATGATTTCTTCTTCATATAGATAGATATATGATCTATGGAGCAATTACTTAGAAGTACATTTTGTGCAACGGCCCTTCCTATCTGATAGAAAAGGATCCCATGATCCTGAACCGATCTTACTTGGGATCGCAAATCCCAAGTTTGTCTATGAAGAGCAGATCTAATTATATTAGTGTCTATAATTGATTTCTTCTGTGTAATACTAATCGATAGGGCCTCATTGGTAAGTGCTACAAGATCTCGTACATTGGAACCCATGGTTATAGACCCGAATCCATTAGTATAGAACATTTTCTTTTCCAAGTAAAATCCCCTAGTATATGAAAGAGTGAAAAAGTGTTTTCGTTGTTGTGGAATACGAAGCCTTCGTATCTTAATGCATGTATTTAATTTATTCGGAGCTATTAGAGCGAGATCCACTTTTTTTGGAATATGAGTCGAAGCAATAACAAGAATATTTCTAGTAGAACATCTTTCACAATCCCTGGAGAGATAGTTCACTAATAAACCGAAGGATAAGTAATTCGACTCATTCACTTGAGTAGCATTCACTTTTTTTTGTCAAATTTTGAGGTTGTTTTTCAGTTCGTAGATTGTTTTAGATAAGCGACTTGTCGCTCGTGTAGTTAGATTGTTTAGTTGTTAACGTGCATTAAAGTCTACTCGTTAGATTCTCTTGTTTGACCCTTGTGGTCGTATGATTTCTATTAGTAGAACTTTATATCTCATTTCCTCTAAACAAAAAGTTTGTAGAAGAACGTAGATAACTGTTTATATTTTTTGATACGTTCATATGACATAAGTATGAACTGTATGGCATAGTCACACACATATGCTACATTGGTGATGTAACAAACCAGCCCATACACTTGAGATATTGTCCGCTTTGGGCACTCTCCTCTCTGGTCCTCACGGTTTTATCTCTCGGAGCTCACGAGCAACTTCCCAGTAGGTCACCCATCTTGGAATTGCTCTAGACTCAACAAGCTTAACTTCGGAGTTCACATCCCCTCCGAAGCCATTGAGCCCCCAAAACGCGTCTGTATATATTGAGCTAACTCTGCACATATAAGCACATCATCCACTCTTCTCCGGGCGATATGGGATGCGTGACCTGCCTACTTGCTAACTTCCCTAGACAGGTCAGGTCATAGTCATCACAATCCACCCCCCTTAGGGTCCGACGTCCGCGTCGGCACACTTCCGACCGGAGACAGACTCTGATACCATTTGTAACAGCTCAGCCCATACACTTGAGATATTGTCCGTTTTGGGCCTCGCTCTCACAGTTTTGTCTCTGGGAGCTCACGAGCAACTTTCAAGTATGTCACCCATCCTGAGATTGCTATGGACTAAGCAAGCTTAACTTCGGAGTTCTCATCCCCTCTGAAGCCATTGAGCCCCCAAAACGCGTCTCTATATATTGAGCTAACTCTGCACATATAAGCACAGCATCCACTCTTTTCCGGGCGATGTGGGATGCGTGACCTACCTACTTGCTAGCTTCCCTAGCCAGGTCAGGTCAGAGTCATCACTATCCACCCCCCTTAGGGTCCGACGTCTGCGTCGGCACACTTCCGGCCGGGAACAGGCTCTGATACCATTTGTAATAGCTCAGCCCATACATTTGAGATATTGTCCGCTTTGGGCCTCGCTCTCACAGTTTTGTCTCTGGGAGCTCACGAGGAACTAACCAGTAGGTCACCCATCGTGAGATTGCTCTGGACTAAGCAAGCTTAACTACAGAGTTCCCATCCCCTCCTAAGACATTGAGCCCCAAAACGCGTCTCTATGTATTGAGATAACTCTGCACATATAAGCACAACATCCACTCTTTCCCGAGCAATGTGGGATGCGTGACCTGCCTACCTACTAGCTTCTTTAGCTAGGTCAGGTCGGAGTCATCACAGATGAGCGTAGATAAAGTGTGATGTATATGTGTATTCTAAGCTAGAATTTTTCCAACAAGATTCTCAATATAGTTGATTTCAACGAGATTAGATTGGCGCGCAATAGGTTGATGTCTTCACTGATTAAATTCACCCGGGACTTAAACAAAGCCAGAATACTGCTCTGCCAGCAAACTTGATCATTAGCAACAATGTTGGGCCGTGCAATACTAAATCCCAAATGATTCTCATTGGCTTACCAAGTCTTGATACCTTTTAATGAAAAGGGACTTAGGTTTATTGTCCAAAATTCTAGGGTTTCAAAAATAATTGTTAAAAAGAGCATTGTACCTATCGACGCATTCAATTTAAAATCCATCTTCCTATTTTCAAAAATAATTGTCGAAAAGAGCATCGTATCTATCGAAAATGCATACAGATATATTATTTTCGGATCAAGTTATCATCGCACAAAAGTCTAAAGTGGGAGACGTTGCCATTTTGGTAAAACTGCATGTAGCATGGGTGAATGACAACAATTTTATAGTTTTGCCGGATTACTTTTCAGTAGAGGTTGGGAAAGTGATGACAAATGTGTTGGCTGGTATAAAGTCACTTTATGAATATGTAGTAATCAGCTACTGTGAGAAAGCTAGAGGAAACACTAGTGCTAACTTTACTCATATAAAGTAAATATTCAACAGAGATTATAGATTAGAAAAAGCATATACTGATTCGACCTTGGGGATTTGAGGGTATGGTTATCATAAGCACATTAAGCATTGCAAATCTGACTGAAATTACATAGAAAAACCATAAGATTACCATAAGGATTACGACGATCGATTGTGAGGTGAAATAGAGAGCTCAATCGGTGATGACGAAATCAATTCCGGGGAAACCGATTGTGTGGCGCACATGCAAATCGATTGGGAGATGCAAAATCAAGTAGAAATCGAGTTAATCAAGAATGAATTCAGCAGAAAGATGCAAAATCAAATTCAACAAAAAGATCAAAACCTAAATCGAAGAATACCTTTGGACTTTCAAATTGCTTATGAGGTTAGAGCAGTGAACGGAGTTGAGTTTCAAACTAAGGAGAAGAGAGAGCCCAGACTTTTGAGAGAGAGAGAGAGAGAGAGTGAGAGAGAGAGAGAGATGTCGATCATTTATGTTTTTGATTTGAGTTTTGCAATTTGAAAAAAAAAAAAAAAATTTGGGTGAGGCAAGTAAACATCGAAAAATTAGATGGGATTTTTGACGCTCGCATATATCACGGCGTACAATACAAAAACGCAGTAATTTTTTTTTATTTAAAAAATGCATGATTGACGACGCACATCTATTGTTCTTCGTAATTGATACTCATTCACGACGTGCATTTCAATACGCACTTTTCCTGGAGGCCACATTTACTAACCCGTAATAGGATTGAGAATGAGTTGGATTGAGAAGGAGTGGGATTGAGAAGGAGTCATTCCCCCTTGTCTGTTTACTTGTATTCTAGATTGAGAGTCAATCCAAGGATTCATTCCCATACATACGTTTACTAACATTTAGGATTCAAGATTGTAATCAAATAAATTACAAAAATGCCCTTACGTTTAATAATGCAATTGTAATGCCAAGTCCCTTTCTTTTTCTTGCACACTGTACTGCATATGCATGCATATATGTTTAAGGCCCTGTAAATACACATGATGATCAAGAAAGTGAAGTTAATTGACATTTAGATAGCAAAATAACCACCAAGGTAGGTTACCAAATTCAGTCCAGTACATCAATAATAAGAGAAAGGTTCCAGTTTCAAAGAAAAAAAAATAACAAGGTTGAACAGTAAACTGATCCTAACATAAAGCAAGTTTCAACAAAAGTCAGCTACTCATCATGGTAAACCATATTGGAGTAGGTTTTGGACATATGATGCTTTCCTTTCATCATTCATGGTAAAAAACATTCTGAGGAGATCATGTTTCTGTGCCAAAGTGTTGGTGACATGAAAAACCTGTACTGGAGTCAGGAAGTCCATTTTGCTCAGCTCACCATCAAGTTTAGATTGCAGCTCAGTTAAATCCTTGTCCATAGATAAAACATTAACCAGCCCATCAAGTTTAGGTGTCATTCCAGCCATTGCTTTTGCCATTAAACTAAAGTTCTTGCTCATTTCATCCAACGCTTTTCCCTTTTGGCGACTACTATTAGAAGCAACACTTTGAGTAGGCATCTATTGTGAAACATTTGGAGTTTGAGGACTAGGCTGTGTAGAAGATATATCAACATCATCAAACCCTTCTTCTTGTGGATTTGGGTCCTCATTGTCAAACATATTCTCATCCTCTATGTTGAGTGGATCATGGTTGGTATTCTCAAGTCTGATTTCCTCCTCATCATCATCAGCATTTCCCACATTAAGTCTATTAGTACGATCTTTTCCATAGATCTCTCCAAGGTCATAGTAATGTCTAAACGGCTTCCCATATAAACCAGCAGCATCTTTGTTTCTTTTCTACAACCACATGTAAAATTAACTAATTCAGCTGAATAGAAAAAGAAACATATATAGACCAGCATGAATTACTAAAATCAGGATTTTTAGTATTGAATCAAAAGAAATATGAAGAGTTTATCATGTACTAAACCAAAGCAGCAGATGACAATCAATCTCCACACCCTAACAGCAGATGAGCATTAATATACTAAACCAAAGGCTTGTGGCTATAACAAGCAAGCTAGTGATTGAGGAGAATACATAGGACTTTTGTATCTATGTTCCAGAGAAAATGGCCTTGAACCTTAATGTCACAAAGGCCCTCAAAAACTAAATATATAATCAGCACTATTAAATAAACAACATCATCAAACACATCCCATAATAAGGCATAAACTCCCCATCGTCTTCTTCTCCCTTTCTTTCCCTTTAACTTCTCTTCTTCTTTTCTTCTCCAGCTCTCTTCTCTTCTCTCACTTTCCAGCCCTCATCTCCCTTCTCCTCTCTTTCTCCCGTGTTCCCTCTTCTCCCCCTCTTTCTCTTTTTCTTTCTTCCCTTTTATTTTATTTTTTCTTCCTTTCCCTCTCTTCTCCCCCTTCCCACCGCTTCTTAATTATCCCCCTTCTTATCTCCTCCCAAAACAAACCATAAATAATACTTACATGTAAAAAAACAAATATATAAAATAACCAAACTTTCCAGAACCGGTATATGGCATGACCACTCTAGAGATTTAGATCAGAAAAAAAGAAGTCATAAATAAAGAAGTAAATAAAAGAAAACCAATGACAATCAGACTACAAAGTACTATATGCAGAAAACAAAAAAACACTCCAAAACACAAGATAGGTAAAGTTTTCGCATTTACCTCCACCCACTCAGTAAATATACTTAGCTCGCAAACTAACATCATTTTTTGTTCGTTCCAGCTGAATCCACTTTGGTTTAGCATCTCATACAAAGTACAATGTGTGGGTGTGCTAATGTTCAATGCCCTGAAAGTTTAGATTCCATCACATTTTGTAGATGTTTGAGATAACCATTCTTGAATCCATTATCAGCCTTCCAACTTTTGTTACGATGTAGTTCAAGAAGCGACTCCACCAACTTTTCATCTTCTTCTTTTGTCCAATAATGCTTGTTTTGGCCTCTTCCTCGGGAACTTGATGCGGAACTCATCTTATGATATAGACATATTAAAGTTAGATATAAATAGTATCATAATCAAATGATGAGATAAAAACAATTTGTAATAAAAGAAACTAATTATATGACAAGTCATAGCATTCAACAAAGACATCCATTGCATAAAATTAAAAAAAGATTTAATATATTAATATATAATGTGGTCAATAATTTTGGTTGCCTATTAGAGCACTTGAGATTCAAAGCATTACCAATTGGGACTTTTAATCCGTTTCTCCTAGTTATAGCATCTCTAAGCACTCGACCATCATGTGCCGAACCCTCCCAACCCGGCAAAACATAAATGAACTGCAACTCAGGAGAGCAAACACCCAACACATTTGTGGCTATTTCATTTTTCCTTGTCCTGTATCTCGGTTTGTCTTTCTCAGGTACACGCACTCTTATATAAGTTCCATCTAGTGCTCCTAAGCAATTCTACATTATAAAAAGATATTAATAATTTTATAAATTAAAATCTCAAGTTTATAGTTAACATAAAGTTAAATAGAACATACCTTAAACCACTTCCACCTATAATCTGTGGAGTTTTCAGGTATCGGAACAGGTGTTTTCCAAAAGTCTTTTTGACATCGGATTACTGCTTTTAGGCACTCTTGAAAATATTTGCTAACGGTTCGACCAGATCTATGGAAATGAAATTTTATGACTCGATTTTTGTGGTGGTGTGCAAGAATGTTTAAGAACATTGCTACCATCTCTTCTATCGAAATATTCCTAGTCCCTCGTAGCTGACCTTTAGTGTTAAGAATTTGACAAAGTTTATGAAATGTTACTCTATCCATCCTTAGTTGGTCAATACTGATACGACCAGAACCTAGAATTACCGTTTAACTATTTTACTTTTATTATTTCTCATCGGGAATTGTTTTTATGATTTGAAAGTTCTAAAGGTTGACTTTTAAATAAGTTGACTCGACCGATGATTTTATTTCATGTCGAGGTAGAAGACGTTGAAACGAGTTCGTGGACATGTAGCATGCTCAATTTGGAGTTCGTACGAAAAAGTTATGATGTAAATCGGAAATTGTCCGATTTTTAGACGAGTATAAATAGCCGGGAGGAAATTTCCCGAAACGGCAATTTTTCTTTTCTTTCTTTCTTTTCTTTTTCTTTTTCTTCTCTCTCTCCTCTCCCCCGACTCGGCCCGACCTCCGGCCGAGTCTACGCCATCCGGCCGAACTGGGCCGGCGCACCGGTCACGTTCGGACCGGCTCGGCCTCCTCTTCGCGTCTGTGGCAGCGTGGCGACGTGGTTCGCCGTCGTTCAGCCGTGCGACGCCCAAGAACCTCGGCCACCGACGGTTCGAAACTCCCTCCTCCGGCCACTTCTTGGCCCGATTTTAGAGGGGAAATGGAGACCTTGACTCGTGTAGTAATCCCACCAAAGGAATCGATCCAAATCGATCCAGGTAAGGAGAATTTAGAATTTGAAATTTTTAGGGTTTTTGATTCCCGAATTGGAGGTTGTGAAATTTGTGTTTTTGATGTAATTGGAGGGTAAATTCGTGCTTAGAACTTGAAATTGAGTCGATTAGGAGTTGTTTGATGGTTAATTGGTTGATTTTGGTGAGAATTGGAGGTTGGACAGTTTGGGCCGCCGTATGTGGCGGCTGCGCTTGTTTTTGGCGGCGGAGGCGACGGGAATGAGTTCCCGAGGTGGTGGCGATGGTGTTGGGTGAATTTGGTGCCGATTGGAGGTGTTTTTAGCCTCCGTGGCGGAGCTGCCGGCGGCGTGAGGAAGACGATGAATTGTGAAACCGGTAAAAAGTAAAAAGTAAAACGGTAAAAGGTGAAAAGTAAATAGTAAAACAGTAAAAGTAAAAGTAAACAGTAAATGGTAAATAGTAATTAGATTTTAACCATTTACTGTTTGACTTTCAGAATTACTGTTTTACTTAGAATAATTACTGTTTGACCATTAAAAGTTACTGTGGACTTACCGTAAAAAGGTAAAAGTTGTTTTAAAAGGGTTTTACGACGAAATAACTAGTAAAAGGATTAATCGGACACGAGGTGGGTGTCCTGAGTAATTTCGGATGTAGATTTTCGGTATTGAGGCGTAATTCCTAGACCGATAACTGAAAAAGAGAAAATTGGGAGGTTTCGTGCGAGTGAGGACGTCCGTAGATTTAACATTTATGATTAAATTCAGAGTTTCGTAATAATTATAATTACGTCCCTATTACAGGTCGAGAGGTTATTCGAAGGGACGAGAGATCGGATTACCGGCGCGCTCGGCCGTACTGTGAGTGGATTTTATTTTAAAATAAATGCATGTAATTTATTTAATTAAATGAGTTCGTAAGCATGATATGAATTATCGAAAGTCGATAATTCATATACTTTTGTTATAATTGTTGATTTAATATTTAAAGTAAATTATGGATTTGGGTTATACTTTTACTACTATTTTAGTAGTACGTATTGTACCCGGAAATGAGATTTCCAGAAATAGTATATTTTAATTATTCATAACTTGATTATGTTAAATAAGTTTTAATTAAAGGTAGTGACCGGAAATGAGAGTTCCGGGGATTTTATATTTTCGTTATTTATGATTTTCGACATGTGAGACATGTCGACGTTATAAATATAATTTTCGATATTATTTTACGGCATGTAGGATATGTCGGATATATATGAGTATATTTCGAGGCTATTATACTAATGATTATTATAAGCCTCAGATGTGCGGTCGGGGACCGTACGAATTTATGATATATGAGGGGAAGCGTGTTTTCGGTTTTGGTTTCGGATTTTCACCATATCAGGGTCCAGATATATATTGATGCTAGCTAGCTTAGTTGCCTGAGCCCATGCGAGGTGATGACTTGACCACATAGGTCAGATTCACGCTCGGTGGTCGACGTGTACGGGCATAGCGTGGGACGTTATAGAGAGTCTTGGAGGCTCGACCCTTAGTCTTGGAGGCTACTATTAAATGGTGGTAATGATGTTCCCCTATTCTATTATATGACCAATGGGATTGGTCATGATTTTATATTATTTGGTTTTCGGGAATATTTTCTCTATGAGACTTTCTGTAATTTAATAAATTCCCGAACCAGCGGGGCTGGGTTTTTATATGACCAATGGGATTGGTCGTGAAATATTATTAATTGATTGTCAAAAATATTTTGTTTTGAAATACAAATATAAACAAAAGTATTATTTGTTTATTTGATATATCAGCAGGGCTGATTTTTAAATACGATTTTCTTAAAACGTGGGACGTTTTATTAAAGGCATGCAATGTGATTTTATTTCTAAAATATTGGGAAAGTAATATGATACTTTCAATTAAAGTATTATATTAAATTGTTTTATTTTTATCCACTCACTCTAACGTGTTTTTAAATTACTTTCCCCTGGGCCATTCGTTTTAAAATCGCCCAGTGTGCAGAGTAGTGATCAGAGGTCAAGAGTACTCAGAGTCGAGGCATAATCATCATCATTGTCGCTTCCGCTAGGTGGGATCTGTGATCCCTTATTCTTTTATTTTCATATTACATTTCTTGTTATATTTCCATTTGTGATTCCAGTTCATTTTGTTAGATTGCTCTGATTACCTGTGAGCCAGTTGAATTAAATTTTGTATTTATTTGTGGCGGTTGTTGTGATTTGGGGAGCAGGTGGCTCCAGGTGTTACGGATGGAACTGGAATTTAGAAGTGTTTTGGTTGTTGCAGGTTTTAGGGTTGTCCATCTTAAGATTGACATATCGATTTATCGATAGAGTTAGTCTTAAGGTGGTCCCCGCAGGGCCTTATCCGGGTTTCAGGGTGAAATCTGGTTCGGGTCCGGTCAAATACAAATCATTCTCCCCGTTTCCCAATTTACATAAAAACGGGTAGTGGTACAAACAAAGCAATGGCGAGTTCTTGATTCAAACGTTGCAAACGGCCTTGATGATCTCGTGTTCAAATATTAGATTCAGACATGCACTTTTCTGAAATTTGCAACATTTGAACAAGTTAGAACCATCGTTAAAGAAATAAAAATTAAGAATATACATCATTACAAGCCACGGCATTGGCAATTACAAAACAAATTTCAATCAATGACACACATATACATGGATCGGCAGAGAAGAGATACAATCGGCAAAGAGAAAAATTTGAACATTTTGTGTACATGTAATCTCTAAGTCTAATTTCTTTTTAAAATTTGTTCCCACTCTCAAAGTACGTGGAGCAGAGGAAATAACGGTGCAATGGACTGATGCAGCCCCCTGTAGTATCATGCTTAATCCGATATACCTCAAGATTTCGAACCACACAAATTGTTTTTATTTTGAAGAAAATAGATCACATATATCAAGTTATTTTCTAGCGTCTAAAGTGAGGTGATGCTTTGGCCCAAGCTATTGACTAGTTCGAGCGTGTTTTACTTATCAAATGCGGTGTTGTTAAGATTCACGGAGGGCGAACTCCCTACAGGAACCAGGCAGGACTCGTTGTTGGAAACCACGGGGAGCGAACTCCCTATCGACTCACTCACCAAGAATGAATATCAGTCTGTGGGCCTTGAGATCCAGTTAAACAAACCTGAGAACCATATCAATGAAATTAACTTGCCCCATACTTTGTATAACAAACTCGGGTCACTAGTGGTCTACAAGTGTTGATCAAAGCCGCCCTCAACCTCATAAAAACGGATTTGCCAAAGCATCGCTCGTATGCGTGGGGGGGACCATTCTCCCCGTTTCCCAATCTACATAAAAACGGGTCTGCTAAGGCATCGCTCGTATGAAGGGTTAAAGCTAAGACCAACAAAAGCGGCTTCTCCCTACATGTCACTACAACGTTGAATATCTTCGGCGACGAAAATTTTTCGTCACCTAAGAAAGATTTTTGTCGTCTAACATCTTAGGTGACGAAAATTTTATCGCCTAAGTTTCGTCGTCTAAAGTTTGTGGTCTAAGTAAGGAGGCGACGAAAATATAAGAATTTCGTCGCCTAAGGTAAATCTTAGACGACGAAAAAATTTTCGTCGTCTAAAATAATGGTGACGAAAAAAAACTCTAAGAGGACGAATTTTTTCGTCGGCTAAATTCCATCTTAGACGACGAAACAAATGTTTCGTGGCCTAAGATAATTACTTAGACCACGAAACTCAATATTTTTCGTCGCCTAAGATGAAGACTAAGTCGACGAAATTATTTGTTTCGTGGTCTAAGCTAGATTCTTAGGCCACGAAACATAATATTTTCGTGGCCTAAGAGGTGATCTTAGGCGACGAAATTATTATGTTTCATGGCCTAAGTAACTAGCTTAAACCACGAAACTATTTATTTCGTCGACTTAGTATCTAGCTTAGGCCACGAAAACATTCTGTTTCGTCGACTAAGTGGCTAGCTTAGGCCACGAAATTGAATTTTTCGTCGCCTAAGTAAGTATTAAATTTAAAAAAAAAAAAAATCTAATACTGAATATTCATATAAATTAAAAAAATTATCTATAAAAATTAAATACCGAATATTAATAAGTTTATTCATACATTTGTTCAATAAAAATATTAAACCGAACAATATCGTAGTGAAAGAGAGGAGCCTGCAAGCTACTCTGGTCGGTTCCTAAACAGCTGGAACTGTTCTTCCAACCAGCTAAGACGGTTTTCACTATTCTGGTACTTCTCATTTGCCAATCGTGTCTGCTCCTCAAGTATGCCGATACCCTGTCGGGCCTCCTCTTTGGCCAGTCGTACCTGCTCCTCTGCAAGTGCGATACGCTCTCGGGCCTCCTCCTCCAGTCGTCTCATACGCTCCGCATTTGACGACCGATTGCGTCCAGTGGAATTTTCCCCTTGCGATGATTGGGAGCTGACACCGAAAGTGACACCTCCTAACCCCCGGATCTCACCGCTGTTTCGCGGTCCCAGTGCGTTGACAAGCACTTGGGCTTGAGTCGGCTCGTCAAAATATGAACGATATGATCTTCCGAAATGTCGGGGTGGTCATTCCTCACAGTGGTCATCACACTCTCGAGCTCGACATTGATACGGCGCTGCATTTGAAAATGAAGTACGTTAGTGCATTAATAACTTATGTCGCTGTTATCAGATTTGGCCAAAATTTGTGTACATTATCAATACAAAGACCAAGTAAGTAACATGCATATGAATAATGCATTCTAAATAATCCAAACATAATCGGCAGATACTCTTCATCAAACCACAACGGTTAAACATAATCCAAACATAATGCATTCACTAGGAGTTTTGAGATCGCATGATTAGAATGGTTTTAACTTGAGTAAATACACAAAGTTAGATAACTTAAGGGAAATATTAAAGAGCTTATGCATATGCTTATGAATTTCTCTTGATAACATGTGTATTGATCATATTGGTGATGGATTTCCAAATTCCTAATATTCTATCCTTCTTGGTCTATTTTCTTATAACCGGCCATGTCTAGTTATGGGATAAGGGAAACTTACTATATTTTCTGCCGCTTCCGGGTGCTCAGGAGGGTACACCATCTCATAATTCTTCACCAACGGGAATGGTTCACCCTTTTGCTTCAATTCGAGCGCCCCGTAGATGAAAGGCTTTGAACCGGACCGATGGTGCAACGTTTTCTTCCCCCGGTTGAGGGCGTTGGCGGTCGATCGTCTCTGTAGAAGTATGATTAAATATGAGACAAATAGTTAGCATTGAAATAAAACTAAAATGAAAAATGTTAACATTTGAAAGCACAGACTAATATTAAAAAATTATTTACCTGGAACTCATCGCTCTCGAAGTGGTGAACCAGCCAAGACCACTCCTCCTTCCTATCTTTGAACTCTTTCGGAATTTTCCCAGGGTTGTCAATCCTAAGCCTGTTGAGCTTGCTCTTGAAGGCTGTGAAGGTCTTGGCGGCATGTTTGTAAACCCACTTTACCATCTTCTTATCATCCCAAGGGATGTCATAAACAAGCTATTACAAAAAAAATGGAATTAATATGGAAGCTGATAGATAATTAAAATATTAAAAATTGTAGTTAACTTACCTCCATCAGGCCGAGGATCAAATGTGCACCGACAGCTGATCTCTTCACCATCGCTGTCTTCGACGTCAGGTGTGGTTTCTGCTACTGGAGAGGCTGCAGTATCTTCCACCGGCAACGGGAGAGGGGGGGGGGGGGGGGGGGGGGTGCTGATACGTTCGCAGATGATTCTGTACGTGACTGCGACGAACTCCCTTCAGAGACATTTGACCTATAGAAGCGGTCAAATAACTCCTGCCTCTTCTTCTTGAGAAATCCATGAGTCGGCGGCATATTTTTCCTGTAAAGAAACACAAATTTGTATCACAAACACAACAGTCTGATGAGTGGCCGAAGCGAGCATCAAGCAATAATAACCCTACAATCGTTAGTAGTATAGAATAAGTAGGGATCGTTCTAAGCCGAGGATTAAGGGTACCTGAAATATGAGATTGTTAGATAAAACCACATGTACAAATATACAAAAACATCACGAATGGGGGGTAAGCATGGCGTCGGCAGCAAGGCTGCCCTAGAACTAAATGACATGAAATTTAAACCCTAATCTACTATATACAAGTGATCATCATCTCTCACAAAACATTTAACATTCAACTCTTTTAACATATAAGATCCACACAAAAGAAAGTAAGAAACAAGTATTTAGCATGCATTGAATTCAAACAAGTTTCAACCTACAACTAGAACGTCTCCGATTTTACCTAGTTGAGAGACTTTTTCTTATGTTTTAAGATCGAGCTATTCGCATGGTGATCCTAAAAGTTATGCTACCTTATACAAGTCATAGCATTGAAGCACAAAAGTCTATAGTTGAAGACAAGCAAACAAGTAAGGTCGTCAATCTTCTCATTTAACATGCAAGTCCTAAGGTTAACCACTCTAGGTGAGCATAACAAATCAAAGTGATCATACGTCTACTTAGTTCATTATAACTCAAGCAAATTAAACCTAATACTTAGATCATGTTCAAAGACAACACTAAGCATCGATTATAAGCCCTCACCTTAGGTCTAACCGGTTTAAATTCTCAACATGCATCAACACCACTGTCCTAATTATCTAGTGTATTCATCTTACAAGTTTTATATTACAAGTTAACATGCAAATTCATTGTTGCCGAAATTTAAACCCAAGTCTAAACATCGAATCAAACAAATCATCAACATAAAAATTATAAAACCAATCTCCAATTTGGTTCATACATAGACATATAATCCAAAACCAAAAATACATGCAAGTCTCATAGACAAAACTAAGCATAGCTACACAAAGAGTACAAAACCGAAAGAGGGGAGTGGATCACACTTTGTGACACCTTGAGAGCTTCACGTCGTGTGGATCCGGCGGCTTGTGGTGATCGGTGGCGGCTGCTGCACGGCAAGAGATGGCTCAGCAGCAAGGCAATTTCCAAGTCGGCAGGAACTTGGTTGGAGTGGAGGGGATTTTCGGTTTAGGGTTTGTATAGGATTTTTGGGGAGAATTTGGTAGAGTTTAGGTCTTGTGTTTAAGCTTGAGATAAGATGATTTTTAGAATGTAAAGATGAGGTTATATATATAGGAGAGGCTGCCGGCAACCCTAGTGTAAGAGGGGTTTCAGAAAACCCAATTGGTTAAGGATTTGAAACCTTCCTTTTCAAAGTCTAATTAGGTTTTCTATTTCTGATTTTTCTTCAAGGCTTGGGCTTGGTGTCATCCTCCTTCCTTTCTTAAGCTTGGACCATCTTCACATATGCATTTGTACACCATTTGGTCCATTGAAAACAGAATTTGCAAAAAGGAGGCAGTAGCATCCCGGAATCGGCAGACTTGATGTTGTTGCAGTGACTCCGGCATATCTCCCTCCTCGGAGCTCCAATTGATGCGATTCCAAGTCTCAGATAAAGTAGACACACATGGCTATCTCCATGTAAAACAGTTCGATCAAATTCTTTGTGAGTCGACGGGAATGAGTTTTCGAAGTTGGGACACAGTCCCAGGAAAATCCTGGAAGTCCCTGGATTGGTTTGCTCGAACTGCTGTTTTGCAGCCATCTTTTGGGTGACTTCCCGAACTCTGATTGATCTGAAATTTTAACACAACATTCCTCAGTATATGAATAATAAGCACGCCAAATTTCAATAAATTAGGACAAGGATAGATCGCATTGTTACTCATCTCAAAATCACGAAAAAGACATATTTTGCATTATTTTCCAGATTTCTCAAACTTAGTCATTTTTCGGATTCTAAAGCATATTTGATAAAAACTCTACCAAAATGACACTAAACTAAATTATGACTCAATCTTAGACAAATAAGGGTTAAACAAAGCATAAATGAGGGCATAAGCATATAATATCGTCGCACATTGTGCTCCTATCAACTACCCCACACTTATCCTTTGCTAGTCCCTTAGCAAACTAAATTAAACTAGACTCTAAACAAAATATTGCCCCTAACAATTTGTCTCAGGCTCGTATATACACATAGCTTTCAAGTTAACGCATGAGAATGCTAAGCACGAAAATTCTAAGTTTCATGAACAAGTGGCATCAATATGAACATATAAGAGCAAAAGGTAAGCATGTAAACATGTTAAAACTAGTCCAATCCTCCTTACTAGGCATACTCTCTTCTTTTCTCTCGAAGCATGGTTATTCACTCATTAGTATATGCAAGTGAAAGATAATGAATTACAAAGAGTAACTTGCATATGACAAAGAAACGAAAGCACTTTGTGAATTTTTATGGAAAAACCTCATATGATAACTATATGCACCAATGAACCAAAACCATATGCTTACTCTTGAGATAATCTCCACAAATCAAGTTTAACCATCTTAAGAATCATGAAAAAGATCAATAAAAGGGTTGTAATGGGGCTAGGCTAAGAGGTATTCGATATTTGGATAAGGAGGCTCAAAACGTCACCGTGCCCTTTGGCAAAGCCTAATCTCCTTATGTCTTCTCGCCAAGGGTCAAATTTCATCTTGTTGGACCCATACTTCATTCTTTTCTTCCCCACAACATAGTGAATATGAACAAAGGTCAAAATATAACAATGCTAGACCTTCACATGCAAACAAAACTCCAAATTCACAACATTTTTTTTTCAATACTAGACTTAGCAATTTTCTTTTGAAACCGTGCCTACACTTTTTCTTTTATTTCGGACTTGAGTTTTCTTTTTCTTCTTTTCTTTTTCTGTCCGAATCACATATTTTCTGTTTTCTTTTTACTAGGCACGGCACAATTACAATTTTCATACAATTTTCTAACTAAGTCTACCCCACACTTGTTCTTCTTCATCACTTCACGCGAAAACTCCTTCAAAAATCAAGCTTTGCCAACACTTTAATCAAGGGTAAAGGCACAACTATACTAAGCTCATGGAAAGTGTTTAAGGGTGATGAAAGAAAAGGCTAATCGTAGGCTCAAAGGGAGTTTACTAAGGTGTCCCACGATGGGCACAAATATGGTTCATGCTTTATTTGGCAATGGTGGTAAACCTAAATGATCTTTATTCAATCACTTTCAAAATCAAGGTATTTTATGATAAACACGTTTTGAAAATCAACAAGAGTAAGTTCTAGCATACTAGAGTTCATTAAAAAGCTATGGCACATAGTCATCGAATAATCAAAGAATTATGAGGTTTCATGCTTCCTACGAATCTATTGAATTTTATCTTTTTATCACTCAAGAAGAAAGCAAATTGGCTCTAAAGCTCACATAGGTTATTATGGAAACAAACTAGCTAAAACATGCATGCTTCGTTAATCAACAAGTCCTACATGCTCCTATCAATGCACAAAATCCATGAAACTCACAATTTTAATTGTATGCATAACCATCATCTATGTATGCAAAGAGGAGAAAAACGTCATTGACAATTTAGGGGCATCCTAAGACTCGAAACAAATTTAAACACTCTATTTTTGTAGAACAATTTTCTGAATTTTCTTTTCTAAACTAAGCACACCAAAACATAAACGGAATACGTTATCCCACCCCACACTTAGAAAATTACATTGTCCTCAATGTAAGCACAAATCTATATCAACGAATTTCCTAAGCATGCAATAGTCTAACATATACCAACATATCATCACAAATCAAAGAAAAAGAGAAGAGTTAAGAAATTTCAAACTCTCGGTGATGGCTCCTTCACTTTTCTTTGATCGACTTGGGTTGCCTCCCAATTAGCGCTTTGTGTTTATAGTCCATTGCTTAGACTTTTCACCGTGTTTTGTGTGTGTGTTCATCCATTGTTGATGCTCGGCAGCTTGGGGGCAACAGTCCTTTGTCTCGGTAGTTAGGCTGCTTGGCAGCTTTGTCCTCTTGACAGTGTGCTGCTTGGCAGCAGCATTAGGATGCAGGGGCAGCAGTAGTCTTCTCGTCAAGTGGACGCATGGGCAGGGGTAGCAGCGGCGTGCAGGGGCAGCAGCATAGGCAGAGGCTGCAGCAGGTTCCTCCCGGCAGCAGTACAAGTAGATGTCAATTGGCAGATTCACGCTGCAGGCTGCCTGTTGGCAGCAACGTAGGCAGGCTGCTCTAGGAAGATCACCTTGGTGGGACCTCGGCAGAACAAGTTGCTCTTGACAGGGTCGTTCAACAGGTTTATCGGCAGGGACATTCAGCAGGGCTCGGCAGTGCGCAGGGCAGCAACAGGGCAGGCTGCAGGCAGCTTGGCAGAAGCTTTGGCAGATGGTATACTTCCCCTTTAGGCTCGAATTTCGGTGTGTTCCACTATCCTAATAGAAAAGTGTGATAAAGCAATGTTGTAATGGACACACAGAGCTTTCCAACCGTATAAAATTTGCCTCAATCGCACTATCAGAAGTACTCTTTCTTTGGCCTTTTGTCAGACCTATTGATCTGCCTAGTTCTCTGTTCTGCCAGATTGACCTTGCTTCACTCAAATTAAAACTGGGATCGGCACGAAACTCCAAATCTACTTCTGTAAAATCCTAAGGAAAGTAGACTCAAAGACCTTTCCAACGGCATATGGCTCACTTTCCCAGGTTTTGTGAGCAGCAAACGGCAGCCATCCAAAGTCGACGGACTGCATTGCCCGATTTCTGTTTTAGGCAGAAGTTTGGAATTTCCTGCACTTTTCTTTTAAGTTTGACTGCACAGACACAAAACACATCAAAACGAACAATTACAATAAACTAAAATGCAAGAATATACAAATTCTATACTTAAACAAATTTTTCAAGGTATTACAAGAATTTTTCAAGCTATACACAACATCAAAGATTCAAGGTACGTGGAGCAGAGGAGCAAACTGTGCAATGGACTTGTGCAGCCCACGGTAAGGTCATGCTTTATCCGATATACCTCAAAACTTTAAAGACTCAAAAAGATTTTCAAAAATTTACAAAGCTAACATTCAAACAAATCAAGATTTTATAATCCCCGGCAACGGCGCCAAAAATTGATGAGTGGCCGAAGCGAGCATCAAGCAATAATAACCCTACAATCGTTAGTAGTATAGAATAAGTAGGGATCGTTCTAAGCCGAGGATTAAGGGTACCTGAAATATGAGATTGTTAGATAAAACCACATGTACAAATATACAAAAACATCACGAATGGGGGGTAAGCATGGCGTCGGCAGCAAGGCTGCCCTAGAACTAAATGACATGAAATTTAAACCCTAATCTACTATATACAAGTGATCATCATCTCTCACAAAACATTTAACATTCAACTCTTTTAACATATAAGATCCACACAAAAGAAAGTAAGAAACAAGTATTTAGCATGCATTGAATTCAAACAAGTTTCAACCTACAACTAGAACGTCTCCGATTTTACCTAGTTGAGAGACTTTTTCTTATGTTTTAAGATCGAGCTATTCGCATGGTGATCCTAAAAGTTATGCTACCTTATACAAGTCATAGCATTGAAGCATAAAAGTCTATAGTTGAAGACAAGCAAACAAGTAAGGTCGTCAATCTTCTCATTTAACATGCAAGTCCTAAGGTTAACCACTCTAGGTGAGCATAACAAATCAAAGTGATCATACGTCTACTTAGTTCATTATAACTCAAGCAAATTAAACCTAATACTTAGATCATGTTCAAAGACAACACTAAGCATCGATTATAAGCCCTCACCTTAGGTCTAACCGGTTTAAATTCTCAACATGCATCAACACCACTGTCCTAATTATCTAGTGTATTCATCTTACAAGTTTTCTATTACAAGTTAACATGCAAATTCATTGTTGCCGAAATTTAAACCCAAGTCTAAACATCGAATCAAACAAATCATCAACATAAAAATTATAAAACCAATCTCCAATTTGGTTCATACATAGACATATAATCCAAAACCAAAAATACATGCAAGTCTCATAGACAAAACTAAGCATAGCTACACAAAGAGTACAAAACCGAAAGAGGGGAGTGGATCACACTTTGTGACACCTTGAGAGCTTCACGTCGTGTGGATCCGGCGGCTTGTGGTGATCGGTGGCGGCTGCTGCACGGCAAGAGATGGCTCAGCAGCAAGGCAATTTCCAAGTCGGCAGGAACTTGGTTGGAGTGGAGGGGATTTTCGGTTTAGGGTTTGTATAGGATTTTTGGGGAGAATTTGGTAGAGTTTAGGTCTTGTGTTTAAGCTTGAGATAAGATGATTTTTAGAATGTAAAGATGAGGTTATATATATAGGAGAGGCTGCCGGCAACCCTAGTGTAAGAGGGGTTTCAGAAAACCCAATTGGTTAAGGATTTGAAACCTTCCTTTTCAAAGTCTAATTAGGTTTTCTATTTCTGATTTTTCTTCAAGGCTTGGGCTTGGTGTCATCCTCCTTCCTTTCTTAAGCTTGGACCATCTTCACATATGCATTTGTACACCATTTGGTCCATTGAAAACAGAATTTGCAAAAAGGAGGCAGTAGCATCCCGGAATCGGCAGACTTGATGTTGTTGCAGTGACTCCGGCATATCTCCCTCCTCGGAGCTCCAATTGATGCGATTCCAAGTCTCAGATAAAGTAGACACACATGGCTATCTCCATGTAAAACAGTTCGATCAAATTCTTTGTGAGTCGACGGGAATGAGTTTTCGAAGTTGGGACACAGTCCCAGGAAAATCCTGGAAGTCCCTGGATTGGTTTGCTCGAACTGCTGTTTTGCAGCCATCTTTTGGGTGACTTCCCGAACTCTGATTGATCTGAAATTTTAACACAACATTCCTCAGTATATGAATAATAAGCACGCCAAATTTCAATAAATTAGGACAAGGATAGATCGCATTGTTACTCATCTCAAAATCACGAAAAAGACATATTTTGCATTATTTTCCAGATTTCTCAAACTTAGTCATTTTTCGGATTCTAAAGCATATTTGATAAAAACTCTACCAAAATGACACTAAACTAAATTATGACTCAATCTTAGACAAATAAGGGTTAAACAAAGCATAAATGAGGGCATAAGCATATAATATCGTCGCACATTGTGCTCCTATCAACTACCCCACACTTATCCTTTGCTAGTCCCTTAGCAAACTAAATTAAACTAGACTCTAAACAAAATATTGCCCCTAACAATTTGTCTCAGGCTCGTATATACACATAGCTTTCAAGTTAACGCATGAGAATGCTAAGCACGAAAATTCTAAGTTTCATGAACAAGTGGCATCAATATGAACATATAAGAGCAAAAGGTAAGCATGTAAACATGTTAAAACTAGTCCAATCCTCCTTACTAGGCATACTCTCTTCTTTTCTCTCGAAGCATGGTTATTCACTCATTAGTATATGCAAGTGAAAGATAATGAATTACAAAGAGTAACTTGCATATGACAAAGAAACGAAAGCACTTTGTGAATTTTTATGGAAAAACCTCATATGATAACTATATGCACCAATGAACCAAAACCATATGCTTACTCTTGAGATAATCTCCACAAATCAAGTTTAACCATCTTAAGAATCATGAAAAAGATCAATAAAAGGGTTGTAATGGGGCTAGGCTAAGAGGTATTCGATATTTGGATAAGGAGGCTCAAAACGTCACCGTGCCCTTTGGCAAAGCCTAATCTCCTTATGTCTTCTCGCCAAGGGTCAAATTTCATCTTGTTGGACCCATACTTCATTCTTTTCTTCCCCACAACATAGTGAATATGAACAAAGGTCAAAATATAACAATGCTAGACCTTCACATGCAAACAAAACTCCAAATTCACAACATTTTTTTTTCAATACTAGACTTAGCAATTTTCTTTTGAAACCGTGCCTACACTTTTTCTTTTATTTCGGACTTGAGTTTTCTTTTTCTTCTTTTCTTTTTCTGTCCGAATCACATATTTTCTGTTTTCTTTTTACTAGGCACGGCACAATTACAATTTTCATACAATTTTCTAACTAAGTCTACCCCACACTTGTTCTTCTTCATCACTTCACGCGAAAACTCCTTCAAAAATCAAGCTTTGCCAACACTTTGATCAAGGGTAAAGGCACAACTATACTAAGCTCATGGAAAGTGTTTAAGGGTGATGAAAGAAAAGGCTAATCGTAGGCTCAAAGGGAGTTTACTAAGGTGTCCCACGATGGGCACAAATATGGTTCATGCTTTATTTGGCAATGGTGGTAAACCTAAATGATCTTTATTCAATCACTTTCAAAATCAAGGTATTTTATGATAAACACGTTTTGAAAATCAACAAGAGTAAGTTCTAGCATACTAGAGTTCATTAAAAAGCTATGGCACATAGTCATCGAATAATCAAAGAATTATGAGGTTTCATGCTTCCTACGAATCTATTGAATTTTATCTTTTTATCACTCAAGAAGAAAGCAAATTGGCTCTAAAGCTCACATAGGTTATTATGGAAACAAACTAGCTAAAACATGCATGCTTCGTTAATCAACAAGTCCTACATGCTCCTATCAATGCACAAAATCCATGAAACTCACAATTTTAATTGTATGCATAACCATCATCTATGTATGCAAAGAGGAGAAAAACGTCATTGACAATTTAGGGGCATCCTAAGACTCGAAACAAATTTAAACACTCTATTTTTGTAGAACAATTTTCTGAATTTTCTTTTCTAAACTAAGCACACCAAAACATAAACGGAATACGTTATCCCACCCCACACTTAGAAAATTACATTGTCCTCAATGTAAGCACAAATCTATATCAACGAATTTCCTAAGCATGCAATAGTCTAACATATACCAACATATCATCACAAATCAAAGAAAAAGAGAAGAGTTAAGAAATTTCAAACTCTCGGTGATGGCTCCTTCACTTTTCTTTGATCGACTTGGGTTGCCTCCCAATTAGCGCTTTGTGTTTATAGTCCATTGCTTAGACTTTTCACCGTGTTTTGTGTGTGTGTTCATCCATTGTTGATGCTCGGCAGCTTGGGGGCAACAGTCCTTTGTCTCGGTAGTTAGGCTGCTTGGCAGCTTTGTCCTCTTGACAGTGTGCTGCTTGGCAGCAGCATTAGGATGCAGGGGCAGCAGTAGTCTTCTCGTCAAGTGGACGCATGGGCAGGGGTAGCAGCGGCGTGCAGGGGCAGCAGCATAGGCAGAGGCTGCAGCAGGTTCCTCCCGGCAGCAGTACAAGTAGATGTCAATTGGCAGATTCACGCTGCAGGCTGCCTGTTGGCAGCAACGTAGGCAGGCTGCTCTAGGCAGATCACCTTGGTGGGACCTCGGCAGAACAAGTTGCTCTTGACAGGGTCGTTCAACAGGTTTATCGGCAGGGACATTCAGCAGGGCTCGGCAGTGCGCAGGGCAGCAACAGGGCAGGCTGCAGGCAGCTTGGCAGAAGCTTTGGCAGATGGTATACTTCCCCTTTAGGCTCGAATTTCGGTGTGTTCCACTATCCTAATAGAAAAGTGTGATAAAGCAATGTTGTAATGGACACACAGAGCTTTCCAACCGTATAAAATTTGCCTCAATCGCACTATCAGAAGTACTCTTTCTTTGGCCTTTTGTCAGACCTATTGATCTGCCTAGTTCTCTGTTCTGCCAGATTGACCTTGCTTCACTCAAATTAAAACTGGGATCGGCACGAAACTCCAAATCTACTTCTGTAAAATCCTAAGGAAAGTAGACTCAAAGACCTTTCCAACGGCATATGGCTCACTTTCCCAGGTTTTGTGAGCAGCAAACGGCAGCCATCCAAAGTCGACGGACTGCATTGCCCGATTTCTGTTTTAGGCAGAAGTTTGGAATTTCCTGCACTTTTCTTTTAAGTTTGACTGCACAGACACAAAACACATCAAAACGAACAATTACAATAAACTAAAATGCAAGAATATACAAATTCTATACTTAAACAAATTTTTCAAGGTATTACAAGAATTTTTCAAGCTATACACAACATCAAAGATTCAAGGTACGTGGAGCAGAGGAGCAAACTGTGCAATGGACTTGTGCAGCCCACGGTAAGGTCATGCTTTATCCGATATACCTCAAAACTTTAAAGACTCAAAAAGATTTTCAAAAATTTACAAAGCTAACATTCAAACAAATCAAGATTTTATAATCCCCGGCAACGGCGCCAAAAATTGATGAGTGGCCGAAGCGAGCATCAAGCAATAATAACCCTACAATCGTTAGTAGTATAGAATAAGTAGGGATCGTTCTAAGCCGGGGATTAAGGGTACCTAAAATATAAGATTGTTAGATAAAACCACATGTACAAATATACAAAAACATCACGAATGGGGGGGGTAAGCATGGCGTCGGCAGCAAGGCTGCCCTAGAACTAAATGACATGAAATTTAAACCCTAATCTACTATATACAAGTGATCATCATCTCTCACAAAACATTTAACATTCAACTCTTTTAACATATAAGATCCACACAAAAGAAAGTAAGAAACAAGTATTTAGCATGCATTGAATTCAAACAAGTTTCAACCTACAACTAGAACGTCTCCGATTTTACCTAGTTGAGAGACTTTTTCTTATGTTTTAAGATCGAGCTATTCGCATGGTGATCCTAAAAGTTATGCTACCTTATACAAGTCATAGCATTGAAGCACAAAAGTCTATAGTTGAAGACAAGCAAACAAGTAAGGTCGTCAATCTTCTCATTTAACATGCAAGTCCTAAGGTTAACCACTCTAGGTGAGCATAACAAATCAAAGTGATCATACGTCTACTTAGTTCATTATAACTCAAGCAAATTAAACCTAATACTTAGATCATGTTCAAAGACAACACTAAGCATCGATTATAAGCCCTCACCTTAGGTCTAACCGGTTTAAATTCTCAACATGCATCAACACCACTGTCCTAATTATCTAGTGTATTCATCTTACAAGTTTTATATTACAAGTTAACATGCAAATTCATTGTTGCCGAAATTTAAACCCAAGTCTAAACATCGAATCAAACAAATCATCAACATAAAAATTATAAAACCAATTTCCAATTTGGTTCATACATAGACATATAATCCAAAACTAAAAATACATGCAAGTCTCATAGACAAAACTAAGCATAGCTACACAAAGAGTACAAAACCGAAATAGGGGAGTGGATCACACTTTGTGACACCTTAAGAGCTTCACGTCGTGTGGATCCGGCGCTTGTGGTGATCGGTGGCGGCTGCTGCACGGCAAGAGATGGCTCAGCAGCAAGGCAGTTTCCTAGTCGGCAGGAACTTGGTTGGAGTGGAGGGGATTTTCGGTTTAGGGTTTGTATAGGATTTTTGGGGAGAATTTGGTAGAGTTTAGGTCTTGTGTTTAAGCTTGAGATAAGATGATTTTTAGAATGTAAAGATGAGGTTATATATATAGGAGAGGCTGCCGGCAACCCTAGTGTAAGAGGGGTTTCAGAAAACCCAATTGGTTAAGGATTTGAAACCTTCCTTTTCAAAGTCTAATTAGGTTTTCTATTTCTGATTTTTCTTCAAGGCTTGGGCTTGGTGTCATCCTCCTTCCTTTCTTAAGCTTGGACCATCTTCACATATGCATTTGTACACCATTTGGTCCATTAAAAACAGAATTTGCAAAAAGGAGGCAGTAGCATCCCGGAATCGGCAGACTTGATGTTGTTGCAGTGACTCCGACATATCTCCCTCCTCGGAGCTCCAATTGATGCGATTCCAAGTCTCAGATAAAGTAGACACACATGGCTATCTCCATGTAAAACAGTTCGATCAAATTCTTTGTGAGTCGACGGGAATGAGTTTTCGAAGTTGGGACACAGTCCCAGGAAAATCCTGGAAGTCCCTGGATTGGTTTGCTCGAACTGCTGTTTTGCAGCCATCTTTTGGGTGACTTCCCGAACTCTGATTGATCTGAAATTTTAACACAACATTCCTCAGTATATGAATAATAAGCACGCCAAATTTCAATAAATTAGGACAAGGATAGATCGCATTGTTACTCATCTCAAAATCACGAAAAAGACATATTTTGCATTATTTTCCAGATTTCTCAAACTTAGTCATTTTTCGGATTCTAAAGCATATTTGATAAAAACTCTACCAAAATGACACTAAACTAAATTATGACTCAATCTTAGACAAATAAGGGTTAAACAAAGCATAAATGAGGGCATAAGCATATAATATCGTCGCACAGTAGGCCGCCAATTTATTAAATGAAAAAATATATATTTACTTAGATGACGAAAATATAAATTTTCGTGGCCTAAGTTATTACTTAGACGACGAAAAAATAAGTTTCGTCGTCTAAGTAATAACTTAGGCCACGAAAATATAATTTTCGTCGTCTAAGTAAATATATATTTTTTCATTTAATAAATTGGCGGCCTAATTTTACTTTAATGTGTTAAAACATTTACGACGAGTTGATCATAGGGGAAAACAATTAGGTTTATAACGTTTATATATACTAAGTATATATCTGTCAGTCGGATCCCTGAATAGTTCAAGGCGCATATATTAACAGTCGAAGTACGTACGTACACACCGTTTTATAATTGTAATTATACATCACAAACAAATTTATTGAATTTAAAAACATAATTTAAATCTGATCATGGCTCTCCATCATAATCGTCATCGTTTGTATCATTTGTATCTTCAATCGTATCAGTGAAGTCCTCATTGGAATTTTCATCGTCGTCTAATTCCTCATCATCCTCGTCATTAATGAAGTCGTCATTGGCTCTGTTTTGAGATGTAGATGCAGTTGGGACTGCAATGTATTCATCAGAAGTGACGAAATGCAAGCGGTTGTCGTCGCGAATAGCCTCTACATTAGGGATTTGAGAAGCCGAATGCTCTTGATATGGTTCATCAGTGTCGCCGTCATCTTCATCATCATGTTCTTCACCCCCTTCAATTGTAGACGCACTCCATATATTCCTATGTGACATCGGGTTAACCACTTTCCAAAATCCACTGGCCTTAGGATCATCGAGATAAAACACCTGTTTTGCCATGCTAGCAAGAATGAACGGCTCATTTTCATACCAACTTGTGTTTGTATTCACCGATAACATGCCGTAATCCATCTTTGTACTCCCAGGAACACTTTGATTAGTGTTAAACCATCTACACTTGAACAAGACAACGAACATATTTCCATATACTAGTTTGACAACGGTGAGTAGCACTCCATAGTAGGTGAAGTCGTCACCATCTACCATGACCCCGCAATTTTGCGTTCTGCGGTTTACATCTCGTTGAAGTGTCACAAACTTGATGCCGTTGACAAAACACATCGCTCGCACCCTGTGGGAAATTGGCATTCTAGCCAAATGGTGCAATTCGGACGAGTACCAATCACTATTCTGTATTTGGAGATTTTCCACCTGTCACGTTGTGATAAGTTATTATTTAAATTGAACTGACTAGCTAGAATACTAATATTGAAATGGAGATATTGTAACATAAAAAATATTGTGACGTACCCATTTGCGAAAGTAAACAGGAAATGTTCTTTTGTGCGTCTCTTTCGGCCTTCGGTCTCGACGATTTGCTTCAATCAGCTTCAAATGCTCACGCATGAAATATTGTGCTTCATCACAGTGTTGCAGTACGCACCAATGAGCTTCAATTAGCTCATCATCTGTCAGTCTTTCTGAAGTTGGTAAATTACCAAACGGACGTAGAACACTTGAAAGGACTGAAAGTTTTAAATCTGGTACTGTAGAGGCTGCTGTAGAAGATTCTGCTTCGTCACTGTTACGGAGATATAAGTTGCAGTATGTTACACATTCATGTGTAATGTACGACTCCGCTATCGATCATTCAGGGTGACTCTTGCTTTTACATAACTGTTTGTATTGAAACAGTTGTCTGAAATTACACGTACAGTTATTAGTGAAGTATATATACAAGAGAATATTATAATGAATGGGGAAGTACGAATAATAAATAGTACATTTCTAGAGGATACATCCAGGTGCAATGAACTGGACCAGTAAGCAGTGCTTGATCTGGAAGATGGATCATCAGATGAATCATACTGTCAAAGAAAGCAGGGGGGGAAATCCTTTCCAATTTGCACAAAATGTAGATGATGTCTTCTTTGAGAATGAGAACATCTGACTTCTTCAGCTCTTTAGCGCATAACTTCTGAAAGAACCTACACAATGCTATTATAGGTTCGACCACATCTGGATGCAAATAGGGTCGGATAACCACTGGAATAAGACGTTGTAGCAATACATGACAGTCGTGGCTCTTCAATCCGTTAAACATATTAAGCCCCCAGTTAATACACCGAGATATATTTCCTGCATACCCATGAGGATACTGTACTCCTTTAAACCATATGAAAACCTGCTTCTTGAAAGCCGGTTTAATTGTGTAAGGTGCAACAAGTCTGAAAGTCCCTGACACCGTCTTCACTAGCCACAAGTGTTTTCGTAATCCCTTCTCCTTCAGATACTGACGTGCTTTCAAAGTGTCCTTACTCTTTCCTTTGATATCAAGAACTGTTCCCACAATGCTGTCACTCACATTCTTTTCTATGTGCATGACATTTAGGGTGTGCCTAATAATCAATTTCGGCCAGTAAGGCAAACCATAGAATGCACTCTTATATGTAAAACACTTGTACTCGTCAGGGCGTTCCGGAACTGGTATTGTGGTATCACCGCTCAACACCTCGAAATCGAAAGAGTTCAGCTTCTCCAAAATTTCATCACCGTTCCAGGGACGGGGTTTAGGACGAAGCTCTACTGTTTTATCAAATGCTTTAGCATGAAATCGCCACTAGTGGTCAGCTGGAAGCCATCTACGGTGACCCAAGTAACACACCTTCCCAGCGCACCAAACATAATGGACTTCGTTCAAGCAAACATGACAAGCTTTATAACCTTTAGTCGCCTGAGACGACAACTTCCCATAACCAGAAAAATCACTTATGGTAAACATCAGCATTGCTCTCATCATAAATGATCTTCCACTGTGCCTGTCAAAAGTAAGAGCTCCATTTTCCCATAAGTCTAACAGCTCGTCGATCAAAGGTTGCAGATACACATCCAAACACTTTCCTGGAGACTTTGGGCCGGGAATTAACAGAGACATCATACTAAATTCCTTCTTCATACACATCCAAGGAGGCAGGTTGTACGGCACAAGAATAACAGGCCATGTACTATGACTCAAACTCATATTTCCATGGGGATTGAATCCATCTGAGGCAAGGCCGAGTCTGACATTTCTAACATCTCTTGCAAAATCAGGGAATGATCTGTCAAAGGACTTCCACGCCTCGCCATCTGCAGGGTGTCTGAGAGTATCATCATCTGTCCTTCTCTCTCCATGCCATCACATTTCTTTTGCTGTGTGTAAAGACATGTAAAGACGCTTCAATCTAGGAATTAAAGGGAAATGACGAAGTACCTTCACAGGAACACTGTTTTCCTTAACTGTGCCTTGCTCCCACCTCCACGCGTGGCATATGGGACATTCATCAAGCTCGGCTTTCTCTTTGTAAAACAAAACACAGTTGTTCTTGCAGGCGTGGATTTTGTTATAACTGAGACCGAGATCGCCCAATATCTTATGTAGCGTGTAATAACTATCAGGTAGATAGTTAGGTTGTGGAAGGTGTTCCTTAAACTGTTTTAGAAGACTATCAAAAGAGTCATTTGTCCACCTACTATTGACTTTCAACTGCGTCTGTGAGATGATGGTCTCTAAAACAGTGTGAGGACTACCCTCGAATAATGGGATCTGCACTTGAGCAAGGAGTCTGGTATACTTATCATAATCAGCACTGTCAACAAGAGGAATTGTGCCATCCTTAAAAACTGCCTCTTGGAATTCCTCTTCCTCGCATACTGGAACAAAAGTAGGAAAAATGTCATGTAGAATGTTCATAGCCGGGTCAGTATAAGGCTCGAAACCACCAGTAGTTGTTCGGTCATGGTATCCAGCCTGGATTTCGGCAACCGTAGGTTCATAATCTACTGCTTCACCGTGTTTACTTCATGTTGTATAATTCTGCATAATACCTCTGTTACACAGGTGATCGTAGATTCGGCCGATCGTCTTGCGCTTAGTATTCATACAACTTAAGCAGGGACACCTGTGTGTTTTCTTTCCTCCACCATGTTCACGTACAAAATTTATAAAAATTCCTACTCCTTCATGGTATTCTTCGCTCTGTCTTGGGTACTGCTTCCAACTCCTATCTCTATCCATCGATCACCTGTTATATATATTAATTAATAAGACAAACAATAAATAATCACAAATTAACAAATAAACAATTTATATGCATGTTTTTTCTCGACCTTATGCCTCCGGTTAGGGTCCTAATAATCCCATTCAGGAACACAAGACTTTGTTTCACAGTTTGTAGATCTTGTGTATTCGTTTTCAGTCGTGGGAAAATTTCGGCAGCATCTCCCCACAGTTCCTCAAGTGCACGAATATCTATACACCTAGTATGCACTCGAGGAACAGTGATGGGAGACCTCGTCGAAATATATACCCACGACCGCAAACAAATACACAAGACCTATACAAACTGTGAAACAATGTCTTCTGCCCCCAAACTGTCCAAAAATGGGACAATTCAAGAATCTCTCCATGATTCTCGAACGGGATTTCTAATGATATATATATAAATGCATGTATATCATTGAATAAAAGAATGACATTCTTTTATTCACCGCTAATTATAAATCAAATAACAATGATTTTCGTCAAATAATAATAATTATTAATTAAATTAATTAAAGCATTATTAAAATATATAATTAATATATATAATTCACTAATTTCACAAAAACCAACAATTTAATTGAGTATATATAGGTATGGATCAACAAAAGCAACATACTATCACCTCACAATATACACACACAACAATATATATTTCTATAATTCTCTACCTCAAAAATGAAATATTTCAATGGAAAAAATTGAAATTATTGTTGAAAAAGATGAATAAAGAGATCATACCAAGTTAAAAATCAATGGGTAGTAGTGGAGAAGGCTTAGGAAGACCCGATTTAAAGCTTTTCACATCCAAAAATGAAAATCGGTGGAAAAATTTGAGGGGAGGAAAAATTTGATGTTTTTTGCCTCTTTCCCGATCTGGAAAACGAGTGTAGGTTTTATAGTCTGGGTTTACTTAGGCGACGAAAATTAAGTTTCGTCGTCTAAGAAGAAAACCTACCGACGAAAAAAAAATTGTCGTGCTCGTCATTTCTTAGACCACGAAAAAAAAGTTCGTCGTCTAAGATTTTTTCTTAGGCGACGAATTTTCAATTTTCGTCTCCTAAGTACAAATCTTAGGCAATGACTTCTTTTTTTCGTGGTCTAAGATAATGCACGGAGGACGAATATTTTTTTCGTCGGTAGGCTTTTGTCTTAGACCACGAAAATAAGAATTCGTCGCCTAAGACCGTTCTTAGGCGACGAAAATTTTTTCTTAGGTGAGGAAAGTTTTTTCGTCTCTTAAGCTAACTTAGGCGAGGAATTTTTTTAAGTTTCGTCGCCTAAGGTTTTTTTCCTTGTAGTGTGTTACACTTTAAAAACTACAATAAACTCAAACATATACAATACTATCAACTTCCTAGAAATTAACTAAGTTATTACATACATTCATTCTTTATACATCATGCAACTTTGGAAATTAAACTCTACATGCCGAAGCATATTTCTACTTTACAAAACCAAAATAAAACCAAAAATTATAACTTTACAAATTTACAACAAAAATTTCCAGCAACATTATATACAACAATAACACAAATCAAACTTTTATAATCCCCGGCAACGGCGTCAAAAATTGATGTGAGCCGTGAAGTTCACACAAATAATAAACCCTACAATCGTTAGTAGTATAGACATAAGTAGGGATCGTTCTAAGCCGGAGATTAAGGGTACCTGAAACATGAGATTGTTAGACAAAAATATTCAGAAATATACATAAAATCGTCACTTATGGGGAAAAGATGGGATCGGCAGCCTTGCTGCCCCTAATGCTAAAGAAAACGAAAATAAAACCTAAAGGGGGAAAGTATGGCGTCGGCAGCCCTAGAGCTGCCCTAGCTATGCTACACGAAAATTCAAAAGAAAAGCTGAAAATTAAATCCTAAAGCTACTATTTACAAGGTTAGTCAACATTCTTCCACAAAGCACTAACACGAAAGCAATCAAAACACATAACAAACAAGCAAATAAGACTCACGGTAAAGTACTAAAGCGTTCTAGACTCAACTTAACTCCAACCCAATTAGCTCCTTATCGGTTTACTAATTAAGACTTTCTAAGACTTCAGGATTAACTTATCGTCTAACCCTAAAGTTATACTAAACATATTTGAGAACACTTATCGTCGAAATCAAACATGCAAAGCAATTAGGCACAAGGTCTTTTTAGTTGGAAACAAGTTAATATAGTAAGGCGTCACTCTTCTTATTAACAAGCATGTTTTTTAAACCACTCTAACCCTTGTGAAAACAACACAAACAAAATAACTCGTTGGTTACTTAATCTATATTATTTTTGGCTAATGAGATCAATAATCCACATATTATTACGTAGGCTACCAATCTTTAAGCACATGAATTTAAAGAACAAGTCAAGAAAACCCTAAAATCAATTTTAATACATGTTTTGCCGATTATCATACTTACTAATTCGTTACATATTTTCCTTACTTTTTAACATACAATCCGTATTCTTACATCCAAAACCCATTTAAAGACAAAGAAAACGAATTGAACATACAAATTATAAAACCAAATTTCACTCCAAACAATACATAGACATAGAGTTTGAAACCAAGAATACATGCTAACTTTATAGACAAAGTTTAACATAACTACATAAAAATTACAAAACCGAGAGTAGGAAGTAGATCACATTTTTGTAGACACCTTGGATGACTTCGACTCGTGTGGATCCGATGGTTGGTGTAGAAGATGGCTGCTCGGCAATGGGTGTGTCGGCAGGATTTTTGGGTGAGATGGTGGTGGTTTCGGCTAGGGTTTGTATGTAGGATTCTTGGGAAATTTAGGTAGAGCTTTTGCTAGATTTTTGCTTTGGAATGTGACAAGTTTTTCTGTGTAAAAGTTGGCTATATATAAAGGAAAAGTCTAGGGTTGCCGGCCACAACAAGGAGAGGAGGATTTCCTTTTCCTAGTTGGCTTATGTTTCCTTGTAGAATAATTATCGCATTCATGGACTTCTTTTTCTGAATTTTCTTTATGGCATGGGCTTCACATCTTCATGGACTTCATATGTGGGCTTGACAACTCCATTTGGTGAACTTGATCCATGGAAAAACGCCCGAAGCCCGCCAAGAACACAACGCCGGCAGCATTGCTGGCCGATCGGCATACAATCCTAGCTTGACTAGGAAATCTTCTTTTCTGCACTTTTTCCTCTATTACCTTGGCTCAATGTCTTCTTCTATCCTTCAATAAGCTTGGACAATCTCTAAATATGCAATGGTGCACCAAAATGTCCGTCGAAAATCGAAACAAAGGAAAAGAGGCAGAAACTTGCTAGAATCGGCATATATGACCTTGCTCCGGTAAATCTGGCATAACTCCCTCCGTGGAGCTCCGATTATGCGATTCTAAGTTACAGAGAAACTAGACACATAGAGCTATCTCCACATATAAGAGCTTGATCAAATTCCTTGTGAAACGTCGGGAATAAATTTTTGAAGTTGGGACACAATCCCAGGAAAATCCTGGAAGTCTCTGGATTGGTTTGCTCGAACTGCTGTTTTGCAGCCATCTTTTGGGAAACTTTCCTAACTCTGATTGATCTGAATTTTTGACACAAAACCCATTAGCAAGCCAATAACCTGCATACCAAATTTCAGCAAATTTTAAAAAGGATAGGTCACAATTCCATTCATCTCAGAATCACGAAAAATACACATTTTGCATTAATGTCCAGAATTCTTAAACTTAGTCATTTTTCGGATTCTAAAGCACATATTTTCAAAACTCTACCAAAACGACACTAAACTAAATTATGACTCAATTTTAGACAAATAAGGGTTAAACAAAGCATAAACGAGGGCAAATACATATTAATATCGTCGCACATTGTGCTCCTATCAATAGCTTCCCGCTTTCTAAAGAAGTTAGCTCTTCCAGTCGAAAATATTCTCCCTCATACATGCCGCATATATGAGTGGTCGATGCCTCCAAAGTTATGATTATCCACAAATGAGTTGTGGATTCCTACTCGTGTTTGTGTGATGTGGATACTGATTGTTGCTGTGAGAATTGTTTATAATATTCATGGTTTTGGAGAATGGGAAAAGAAGTTTGTCCCAGTCGTCATGTTTCATCTTCCCCATCTAAAAATAGTTGAGATGAGGAGCCCAGGTCTAGTTGCGAAATGAAGGATGACGCTGTTAAGGATTCAGACGGTCTGCCTCATAGTAAAGATGATTCAGATACAAACTTTGATAGAAACGTCTTGCATGCACATAACTCTAAGTTGGATACTGCAGAACTTTTGGCCAAACTTGATGCAAGATATATTGAAGTTGCTGATGACTATGGTAAATATGTTAGGGTGCTTTATTGTTAGAAATTGATGCAATTTGTGGCAAATTTCCAATGTTTTATATAGCAATAGTACATATACTATCTGTCTTCCCCTACTTGATCATGAATATCTGAAAATTCACTTGTCTTCACAGAATTTTGCAAGGACTTGCCAACTTATCTCCAATTTTGCGAGGATACAGTCTTTGCTAAATCAGAATCATCGCGTAAGGATGCCAAAGAAGAAAACCTAATTGAAACTTTATAAAACTTCTATCAAAGTGGAAAGGTGATGTGTAGGTTGCTTTGAGTTGTGATTCAAAACATAGGCTCCTTTACATATGATAAACTTTTAACTTGGTCAGCTCATAATTATTCTTTATGCAGGCTTTTAATTTGCTTTCTGTTAAATTTGCTTTATCTTCACTGATATAGCTACCATGTAGTTAGCATAGTATAACAGAACAACCTAGTTGTGTGTTCAGCTTAATAAACTAGCTTTGATAGCATTTCCCATCTGGATGAAGTATATAGTTTCCTTAAAGAAACTAAAGATGGTGAGAGGAGTGTCAGATATTCTTTTCCGAAGATGTAGGACAGATATTATCATATTACCAACATATGATATTAGAATTTCTATATATATAATCTATATCTAGTAGCAGACTAGCAGTACATCATATTAATATCATTTTATAACATATACAGTATTGTTGTTTTTAGGATTTTGATGCAGCAGTGGAACAAGAATTGCACCATTGTAGAACTGATGACTAGAAAAGACCGAGATATAATGAAGAATGCACTAGAAGTCCTTCTAGAGAAAAGAAGTTTAGAATGTTATCTTCTTGTGAGGAAACTTTTCTCGCAGATGATCATTAGAAGAGCCAAAATGGTGATCATTTTCGTGATAGCTCACACAATAGTAAGAACTCAGAGGTGAAAGACCAAGAGTCAGCTGAGACTTCCAAAGATGAAGCCATTAATCGAATAATATTAGACATGGAGGAGACGAGGTTCATTTATATTCCACCAAGGGTGAATCCCAAAAGGTTTGATTACCTTCACTACGAGAGGAAGATGGATGACGGTGTCTACACTTATGCTGCACATGCTGACTACTACATACTGCTTTGTGCTTGCTCGAGAGTTGCCCAAGTCAAAACTCGGTGTATGCACATTGCGGTGTTGAACTTTGAGAAGAGACAGGCTTGGTTGGAGAAGAGAATCGACCACTGCATGCACTTGACCCCTCCTATTACATCATGCGAGTATTGTACTGGCAGGGTTCCTGAGGACAATACTGATGCAGAGGAATCAATTTGGCTTTCAAATTTGAACAAATGAGTATTTACTATTTCGTTCTTTTTGCAGAGCTTTCAAGCATATTTCTAATATTACTATAAGGAAAATACTTGTGTCCATATTAGTATGGACGGTGTGTCTCTATACTCTCTCTAATTTGCATATATTGGGCAATGTAATCAACGATTTTAACCGTTCAAAAGTTGAATTAATCAATAAAAATCATCTCTAAAAAAATTCAGAATAAACCAAAATCGTTTACTCATTCGATTGCATCAATTAAATAAACAGTTCTAGTAAAAGTTGGGAGTTTTATGATCAGCCATCCATTTGTTTGATACAATCGGTTAAGCAAATAATATTTGTTTACATTCATTTTTTACAAAGGTGATTTTTATTGATTAATTCAACTTTTGAACTATTAAAATCGTTGATATTTGTCATATAAGGCTTTTAAAATGCAATATGGTTTCATGAGATGATGCTAATCTTACCTTTTTCATTATGCTGTCGTATAAATGTAACATTGATTTAGGAGGTACAACGTGAAGCGAGCTAAATTGGCTGCAGCACCTGCTGCTCTAGCTAATTGTCCACCATTTCCAAGTGTGATTTCTATATTATGTATGGCCGTGCCTAAGGGCATTTCGGTTGAAGTAGATTCTTTTTTTTATCAATCAAAACCACTTCCCAAACTGTACAAGCTTCTTACAAAGCTTACGGCTTTCTGGATGTAGATGATGATATCTATACATATGGATCCTATACATATCGTATAATTCTTATATCATATAATGAAGTACCACATGAGTGGATATATAGGAATCAAAATCTGCCGAATAACTCATGTTATGATCTTCTACATCCTAGGTCTTCCCGTTTCTTCATCTGGCTTATGTTCTTCATGTATCATTCCGACCGAATGACTCTATGAAATTACATCAATACTTCCACATATTATTATTATGGGTAACGTAAGAGACATCTCTATTTTTCTCCCGGGGAATCCTTAGAATTACCACTGCTTAGCTTTCAATTTGCCTCTGACCATCAAATGAAATGTGAATAACTCGTCCTCCTCTCTTTGAAGCAAGGGGCGCTTCTGTAGGTGCTTGAAACAATTTTGTCTTCTCCATATTACTATATCCCTAGAGTCAATAATTTTATATGAGGAACTACTGAACTGAGGGTGCATTTGGGGGAGCTTATAAGCTCATCTGCTCATAAGTATAAGTCAGTTTTGTGTTTGGTAATATAACATGTCAGTAGCTTTTTGAAAAAGTAAGGGTAATTTTCAATAGAAAAGGAGAAGTTGCTCTCACCCACCTTATACTTATAAGTATAAGTCAGGTTTTACTTAAAAACTCAGCTGCATCAAAACCACCCTCAATCACTTGCTGCCGTTACTCTTCAGTTTTCTGTTAAGGTCTATCCTGTAGAGGTGCTCAAATTGGATCAGTGATCGCTTTCTAGGTTTCATCGTAAATCTAATTGGTTCCTTCCAATTACGTAAATCAATAATTCAAACCGCACTCAAAGGTAGGGCATTTTCCATTTTTATAGGAACTTTGTACCCGAAACAATGGTATCTCCAATTATAGCCCATCTGGGATGTAAAATATATATTTTCTCACCATCCCCATAGTGTATGAGACAAATGTATGCATTTCGATTAGGGTCATATTCTATAGTTACGATTCTACTATATATGTCTTTTTCATTCCGTCGAAAATCGATCTTATGGTATAGACGCTTATGACCTCCTCCTCTATGCCCTGCGGTAATGATTCCTCTGGCATTACGACCTTTACTATAACGATGTTGTCCATAGATCAAATTATTTCATGGATTTGATTTCACTTGACTGTCTACGGCTCTATTGCGTTTGCTCGATCGGGGTAGAAGTTTTGTATAAATGTATCACCATGCCATTAAGTATTTTGATTTAAGTTCTTTTCTTTCTAAGAGGTGGAATAGAATAACCCGGTTGAAGCGTAATGATCATACGTTTGTAATGCATTGTATGTCCCATAGTAGGTCCCATTCTTCTACCCTTTTTCGGGAGTCGATGACAATTCATAGCTATTACCTTGACACCAAAGAAGAGTTCGACCCAATGCTTTATTTCTGTCCTAGTTGATCCTGATTTGACATTAGAAGTATATTGGTTTTTCCCCAATAACCGAATACTTTTGTCTGTAAATACTGCATATTTGATTCCATCCATAAATCTATTTTTTTCCCTATGAGTTCTAGTCTCAATAAGAATGATAGTTCTTACTATTCATATGTTATGATATGAATATTACCACACCAATTCGTTATATATGGATGATGAGATTCCATTGATACAGAGCCAATTCCAATAGACTTATTGGAGGGTCCCATTGTCCAGTAGGAATTGAACCTACAAATTCGCCAATTATGAGTTGGGCGCTTAAACCATTCACCATGGATGCTTAGCGGGGATCCTCGTACATGGTGAATAACCAAATTCCGATTGAAATGAAATCTTTAGGATAAATCAATACAATTTAGGAGGACTCAATGAAAGGACATCAATTCAAATCCCAGATTTTCGAATTGTGTGAGCAATACTATTGCGACAAACATGATGAAACAAAGAACCAGCAAAATGCATAAGTAACGTGTTTGATATGTCCTTAAGCACATGGATGTATGTGGATGTGGAATGACTAAATGTTATTTTAAACTGTGTAGACAATTTTACTGTTATGCAAATTGTTCTCTTGATAGTTTTCATCTATAACCACGAAGACAATTTTATTTGAGCAACTTTATTTTCGTGCTTCAAGTCAAACTCGCTTACAATCCACTCATGAATAGATATGTAAGAAATGTGATGTTGCATGCAAGTCTAGTAGGTTTGTAAGTTGTTATATTGTAGTGATTTTAGGATTTTGAGTTTACATACAATTTTTTTTCTCTCTCTTGTCCTGCGTGTGATATCGGTTTAAGGGATTTTTTGTCTTCCGTTATCCATTTAAGTTTTGTAGTGTAGCAATTGTCGACAGAGCAAAAAGAATTAATGATCGGAATCTTTTGTAGAAATGGCAGTTCACAATAATTCTAGCAGCTCGAGTGGTTTTTTCATTGTTTTTCGGGCGACTGGTTGAATTGTATATGTCGGGTTTAAAGAGTTTAACAACAAATCATTAGACTTTACAAATCGTATTTATGAAGGTAAGTTATGAATTTAAATGGACGTTGACTAATCTTCCACTTCTCAAAAAAATTTATGGTTCTAGTAATCAACTCTCAAAAGTCTTTAGTAAATTTTCTTGGTCTCATGTTTGGAGTTTTTCTCTTTGAGAAATTCTTCTAAAGACCAAATTGAGCCAAGGTGCGTGAGGACCACGGCCTTCCTATGCATTGCTGTCTCCATGGGAAAATGGCAAAACTCCTCAGAAATAGGAAACCGGTGATCACCGTTAATAGCTGAACCCGTCCCCGGTTACTCCGGTTGCCCAGTCATCATCTCCGCCGTCGCCGCCCTCATCAGGCGGCGCCGTTCTCCCTACTTACCGGTCGATTGCGGTCATTATAACAACTATACACTTCAATTATAATTACAATTAATATTTTTTTAAATAAAAAAATAAATAGAGGACACGAAATAAAAGACATTACCGTACGCTACGCTACAGAGCGAGATGAAATGAAGTGAGAAACAATCTAGAGAGAGAAAAGAGCTTGAATATCGCAGAAGGATAAAATTTAATTTCTTATAGAGAGAGAAAGGCAGCGATTGGTGGAGAGAGAAAGTTTGATGTGTGTTTGCGCTTCTTGGGGGCTTTGAGATTGTCCCCGTTTCTCCTCTATTCTCCAAAAACCAGCTTCCTTCTTCTTCTTCGTCTTCGTCTTCTTTTTTCTTCTCCGAAAACCTAGAAATTTTCTCTGCTTGGAAATTTGAATTTGAATTTGAGGAAGAATCCCGGGGTATGAGCTAGGGTTCCGATTGGGAGGATATCCGGTGAGATTTGAGAATCGAAAATGTTGATAAAGAATGCGAATTCGCTCCGATCTTGAAGCTAGGGCACTAATCAAGCCTCAGAGAAATGGACGTGGACTCCTCGATGGCGCCGGAGCCCGATCACGATCTGGCCGTGCAGAACCAGACCACGGCGGCGGCGGCGGAGGGGGGAGAGCAGCTAGGAGAACAACAGCAACAGCCTCAGTCGCCGGCGTCTCCGGCGGCGCAACAGCCACAGTCGCCGGGGTCGCCGCAGCAGCAGCAGACTCCGGTGGCCGGGCCGCGGCATGCGCCGACGTACTCAGTGGTGAATGCGATTCTAGAGAAGAAGGAGGATGGGCCGGGCCCGAGGTGTGGCCACACGTTGACTGCGGTCGCCGCTGTGGGCGAGGAAGGCAGTCCTGGCTACATTGGCCCCAGGCTGATTCTTTTCGGCGGTGCCACTGCCCTTGAGGGCAATTCTGCGGCGTCTGGGACTCCGTCTTCAGCTGGAAGTGCCGGAATAAGTATGTTTGTTATCTTGTTAATGACTTTCATTTCGTTTCGAGTATGGAAACACGAGCTAGGAGTTGCCTAAATAGGTCTAATTGATTATTTAGTGAATTCATACTACTCTTGATTTCGATTTTGTAATTACTTAAGGTCTTTGCAACTTACTAACCGCAGACTGATTAGATTTAGTTGTTTGCTCACATGTTATTGCGACAAAGAAGTTGCCTTTGCTTGCTTGCAATTCAGGAAACAAAATAAGTACTTGTATTTTTGATTGCCACATCAGCTGTTGGCAGTTTAGAGACTCTTGGTGATTTAAAGCTATTTCCATTTTTCGCTAATTTGAACACCGCACAAAGAATTTAGACTGTATGATGGAGTCGCGCGTAAAATGATGGTGACCTAGTCTACTCCTAGTGATTAGTGGTTCAGTACTTTTTTTAGAGTAACGTGCACTTTTGTACTGGTTTGGATTGTGAAGACCTTACTGTTAATTCTCTATTACTAAAGCTTGTGTGGAGCCTCAAACCAAGCCAGTCAATCAACATGTGCTGTAAATGGTGTCGAGATTCCTGATTTCGTTTATGTTATGTGAACTTTTGATGTAGAAGTCAGACTATTTGCTTCCCCCCCCTCTCTTGAATGGTACTTTATGACTTTCCATTGTTGTCATAATGTTTTAAGCTTATATTGATTAGGTAGTATTAAGTGCCAGTTGTGATTGGTACCCAATCAAGTTGTTTACTTTTTCTGCTCTATTCTTGATAACTTGATTATAATCCCAGTTCATATTTGATTTAGTCAATGCTTGTAATGAGAGCTCAAAAGAGGAAGGAATATTGTCATGTTTATGACCATTATCATTTATTTGATTTCAGGGCTAGCTGGTGCCACTGCTGACGTGCACTGTTATGACATCCTAACAAACAAATGGTCTAGGTAAGCCTAGGAGCTGGTTATCTTTTCAGCATATCTCAAATTTATTTTCCCTTAATTCTTTCTGTTTATCGTAGTGCTCACAATGTTATTCTTTTCAGAATCACTCCCTTCGGAGAACCACCTACACCAAGGGCAGCACATGTAGCAACTGCTGTAGGAACTATGGTGGTTATTCAGGTTAGCACAATGTGACTTATCCCATTAGTTATGTTTTGTTGGTCAATGCTGTGTTAGCATATTCATTTGTTCAAATTACATCCTCTCTGGAATTGTTGATATCAATGCAGGGAGGAATTGGTCCTGCTGGTTTGTCAGCCGAGGATCTTCATGTTCTTGACCTCACTCAGCAACGGCCTCGATGGCACAGGTTAAACTTTAAAACGGTTTGCTTTCCCTTTTGTTAGAATTTACTGTATGATTTATTTATTAAAGTGGACTAATTTTCCTACAGGGTTGTTGTTCAAGGCCCTGGACCAGGGCCACGCTACGGGCATGTGATGGCATTGGTGGGGCAAAGATATCTCATGGCAATTGGTGGGAATGATGGTGGGTCCCTTCAGGGTCTATCATACTATGTTTTCTGTGCATATCTGAAGGAAAAGGTATTCTTATGCTTAGAATTCACAATTGATAATTAAGACGTGGGAAATTGGTTTGTGCTTTACAGGAAAACGACCTTTGGCTGATGTTTGGGCGCTGGACACAGCTGCCAAGCCATATGAATGGCGTAAGTTAGAACCGGAGGGGGAGGGTCCACCACCATGCATGTAAGTCTCTTTCTCTCTCTCTCTCTCTCTCTCTCTCTCTCTGTTCATCTATGAACATCAAATTCAAATTTGATTTGTTCATAGAATAAAATAACACATTAGTCTTTCTAAATAAATATTTATAACTCTAAACAAGTTTTGATATTGTCTTCCTGCATAAAGTAATTACCATTTTGTTGATTACTACATATGTGCTCGTGGACATTCATTTATCTGAAGCATAGATCGGGTTGTGTGTGCTTATGTTTTGGTTGGTTTTTTTTGGGGGGGGGGGGGGCGGGGGGCGGTGGTGGGATGTTTTGAAAATTGAAATTGTTTGTGTGAGATAACTAGCGATAGGTACACAGTGGTCATCGGCCGATTGATACTTAAAGTTGTCAAATGAATTGATTTATTCATAGACAATCTAGTATGTTCTAGGATTTGAAGCTGCTTGCCCTTCAATGGCCTTTCTAAGCTTTTGTGAATCGTAAATGGCGGTAATGAGCTCATTTGACATATGTAGCGCATTCCCGTGTGTTATCTTGTTTGGACTTTGGTTGGGTAGTATATCTAGGCATAAAGGGCGGTCGCACAACAAGCATAAAGTAAACTATCGGTGCACACATTTTTTTATATATTAAATTTGTATAATTATTTGTAGCTAAAAGGGAAACATATTTTCTTGCCTCGAGAACTCTTGCAGCTTGTTAATTGAGCCTCATTAGTTAGTAAGTTGATACATCTTTTGTTCGAGTCTGGTATCCGACACAAATTTAGCCGGATGGATATATAATCATGTAGCTCCGCCCACAGAGAATGTTAGACCATAGAGCAGAAATATATGATAAGTGATATATAAGGAGGGTCTTCAAAGTAAACACTTATCTCTTTAATCTGTTTATTAACAATTTATTCCCAGAGCTTTTACTCTATTATGTTCATTGGTGTAACTCCACAGTGAATCGCCTTTCTAAAAAAAATAGATGGAGGATATTAGATAGATAAGGAGGAGGTGAGGACTCAAAATGTCACATCATCTTTTTAAACTTTCAGGGCCTTTGGTGCCTTTCATTAAAAGTAAAGAAACATTAAAAATACCACAAAAAAGGAAGGATCTTATTGAATGTGATTTTAATTCTGTTTTAGATGTGTCTTATGAGAAATTTGAGAATGCTTTGCCCTTTGTGTAGTCTTCTTCATATAAAGCAAGCTTCATATATTTGATTATGGCTAATATATGTTATGGAATCTATAAAACGAAATATTAAAATAGAAATGTGAATAGTTTTAAATTTATAGTAGGATGAAGATCAGGGTGTGAAAAGCTACTTATCAATGACTAACAGAAGTACTTAATGTTATAAATTACCTACATCTGCTTCTGGAAAGTCATATTAGAGATTGAGCATCTGGGTAATTAGTAATATCGGGTAACTAAAAGCGGTTTTTTGGTTGGGGGGGAGCTCAGTCTTTTCCATATCTTTTATATTGCTGTCTTTGATATGCCTAGTATCTTCTGCTTGGGATTAGTATATTAATTTCATTAGAAACAAAAGGACGAAACATTTCTTTTTTCCTATGTTAGAAACCTGAACCGGAACCTTTTATCTGTTTCTGACAAGAAAAAAGTTAGCATGAATGAAGAATACCGATGTCATGCTCAAATCGATGTACAGATTAACTAGAATATTAACAATAGTAGTAGATGCCTCTTAGTCATTTGTTATACTTACCACTAGTGTAAGGTTCTAGTTGATATTTACTATATCTCGTTATGGTAATTTTTTTTGTTTGTAAGAAAGATAATATATATCGTCAGTATCCAACTGTTAACTGACATGCATTATCACTTGCTAGGCCCTCAAAATGATGTTTTGAGTACATGCTTGTATCTTTTTAAAGATATTTGTGTATTCTGCTCTCATTTTCTCTTTGCATTTTACTAGGTATGCAACTGCAAGTGCAAGGTCAGATGGTCTTCTCCTCCTTTGTGGAGGGAGGGATGCAAACAGTGTGGTGAGTCACAAATAGGTTTGTTGCTTGATTTGGTTAGACTTGACATATGAGTCACTCTAGTGTGGATTTAATAAAATTCCCTAGTTTTAACCATAGTGAGAAGTTAATGAGAAGTCGTAATCTGGTGAATTTAAAAATTTGTTTTAAATTAGTTCAATTGTTTCCCAAAGGTAGGTTGTCTTCTTAAATGTGGTCTGGTTTCCCCTTTGTTTTTCAATCTTATGAACCAAGCTGTCTACAATTAGTAATGTATGTGCACTGTGAATTAGGCTCAAACTGTTTATTGGCCTTTGTCTTGCAGCCACTGGCAAGTGCATATGGCCTTGCAAAACATAGGGATGGCCGTTGGGAATGGGCAATTGCTCCTGGTGTCTCCCCTTCACCCAGATATCAACATGCAGCAGTAGGTTTTGCATACACTTATTGGATTTCCGCACTAAGTGCTTTCTTACCAAAACTTCAATTTCTGAAATAATTGCATACGTATTATGATGGTAGGTCTTTGTTAATGCACGCTTGCATGTTTCTGGAGGTGCCCTTGGTGGTGGGCGCATGGTTGAAGATTCATCAAGTGTTGCAGGTACTTATTATTTTACCTATCAGTCCTTCTGAAGTTAGAAGTGTGGCAACATGGGCTATAAATTCTGGGAAGTTGCCCAAACTTCTATGAGAAACAGACAAACGCAGCATGTATCTTTCTTTAGTTTCACTGTGTTCTCTAGTGAAAAGTTTCCTTTGTTTACAACAGATTTTTCATCACATGTGACCTTACGAATCTTCATGTTTTTATTGTCTACAGTATTGGATACTGCAGCCGGGGTTTGGTGTGATACAAAATCTGTTGTTACTAGTCCAAGGACAGGTAGATACAGCGCTGATGCAGCTGGTGGGGATGCTGCAGTTGAGTTGACACGTCGTTGCAGGCATGCAGCCGCTGCAGTTGGTGACCTGATATTTATATACGGTGGTCTACGTGGTGGTAAGATATAATCAACATTTCATCTAGCTGTTTTTCAGTTCCCCTACCTTGTATTTATCAATCCAGTAAATAATTGTAAATAAAAAAATGCATTGTAGTATTGGCATGAACCTGTTTTACTCTATGCTGACAAACTTTTGGCATGAACCTGTTTTACTCGATGCCGATAAAGCTTTGCTTGTTGACTTGCCCCACTTACTTTTTGCATCAATGATGAACATGCTTAATGGAGAATAGATGCTCGTTTCTTGAGGTTAAGAAATTATAGTTACTAGTAAATAATCTTTTCTGGGTGCAACATAAAAATATGTCAAACTTCAGTTAAGTTCTTGTTGATTGGTTCATTAGTTTAATTATTTCTGCGTAGAATGTGTTTAAGGACGAGATGTGCATATTATGTGGAATCTAGGTGTGGCTATTTAGTTGTAAATGGATGTATACATGCGCTATTATTTTGGTGGTGTTCAAGCTTTTTCTCTTTTGGTGTTAGCTAATGAATTTTCGCAGTTGATGACACTCAAAGATATTCACTGGGTGGTGGAGGAATTTCACTGATTGAAAAGTTTAGGAACTCGGGTCTTTATAATCTCAACTAGACAGTTCAGTGATGGTCTGATGTAGCTCATAGGTGAAGGTCGTTGCTGGAATCTTCTGGGAAATTTACTTGTAATTTTCTTCTAGACATTCAATGGAAAACCTTCTCACTTTGACTTGGCGGAAACAAGAGGATGGTGGGTTCTTCAATGTAGTATTTTTTCTGCTGTGAAAGACAGCTCAGGATGGTTGAATTGATTCGGTCGATACTCGTATTTTAGATTGCAGAGCAATAGTGATTAACCAGATGCCCTTGGCTCAGGTTGGACCATTTCCTTTGCTTCCACTATAGCGAATATGAGCTCACCTGGTACTAGCAGCTGTTATTAGGGAATTTCCCCATCTTAGTAGGATTCTTCCTAATAATCAGCTTATTAGCTACATATGCTGTGTAATTCCCTCTCTACTTCATTATGAAGGGCTAAATTCAGGCAGATTTTTTGGTAGGGCAGAAGGGGAACGGTGTTGTTCCTGATGGCTATCATTTGGGTGTTTTAGATGGAAAGAAACATAAGTTTTTTTTTGCAGATTTGAGCGGGTACGATTTAGATAATTCATGGGCTTCAGTTTCTTTGGAACTCAGGGCTAGTTCTCCACTTTGTTTAAATTCCTTCAAGTTGGAGAACTTGTGTTCTCTTCTTTCTTACAGCTTCTAGTTGGGTTCTTTTTCTTGTTTGTTGCCCGCTGTTACTTTCTAAGTTTAGTGGATTCCTTGTTAGTGCACTGTATTCTTAAATTTTTTTAGGGATCGCTGTTTCCTGTAAAGAAAACGGATATTCATTGTTGTTGTTATGTGGTAGGGGTGTTGCTCGATGACCTACTGGTTGCAGAAGATCTTGCAGCTGCAGAAACAACATCTGCAGCATCGCATGCTGCAGCTGCAGCTGCTCAGTCTAATTTACCACCAGGTCGTTTGCCTGGAAGATATGGATTCATTGATGACAGAACGAGGCAGATAATGCCTGAAGCAGCTCCTGATGGTGCTGTCGTGCTTGGAAATCCAGTTGCCCCTCCTGTAAATGGAGACTTGTACACTGATATAAGCACTGAAAATGCCTTGCTCCAGGGATCCAGGTTAGTTAGTTTTCTGTATAACTGTAGGGTCGGAAGTCAGTCACCGGTACTTCTTGGTATATACTGAATGTTGATTGTTTTACAGGAGATTGAGCAAAGGTGTAGAGTATTTAGTTGAAGCATCAGCAGCAGAAGCTGAAGCAATCAGTGCCACTTTGGCTGCTGCCAAGGCACGGCAAGTCAATGGGGAAGTTGAGTTACCAGATAGAGATCGTGGCTCAGAGGCTACCCCTAGTGGGAAGCAAATATCTACCTTGATCAAGCCTGAAAATGCTGGGTCAAATAATATTCCATCAGCTGGAGTGCGACTACATCATAGAGCTGTTAGTATATTATTCTGACCGCTCACTATTTTGGGTCGTCAATTCTAGCCACGCGATTTAGGTCTATTTGGATCTGTCATTGATGTGCTATTTATGCTTTCTCAGGTGGTTGTAGCTGCAGAGACTGGGGGAGCTTTGGGCGGCATGGTGAGGCAGCTTTCAATAGATCAGTTTGAAAATGAAGGCAGGCGGGTTAGTTATGGGACCCCGGAGAGTGCAACAGCAGCAAGGAAGTTATTAGATCGGCAGATGTCCATTAATAGTGTCCCCAAAAAGGTACAAATTTTCCTTTATTATTTTTTGAATTGTGGTAAATTTAATGAACACATGTAATTTTTATAAATCGAATTCAGATTATGCTCAATTAATGTTGGAAATATACACGGTTACGGTTTTTTTCTCCTCGATAAAAGAACAACCAAGTTTGGACTTTGAAATTTGAATGTGTTGTTAAGTTCAAATGAATTAAGGCTCTTTTCTAACAAGTAAGCATCATCATGCGGTAGCAAGGGAGGTATAACTGGTTTACTGTCCTAGTAGTGTATGTTGGCGGGAAGGAAGGTGGTATTGGACAGACTAGATTACACTAAAATGGTGGCATTTCAGGAAGTGACGAAGTGACTAGTCACTTCCAGCAAAGCTTATAAGAAACCTATCATTTCTGAGCTTGAGAACCTATCATCCTGGTACTAGATAATACTCTGTGGGCGATGTTTACTTGTAAAGAATTAAGAGAGGATTCTCATGACGTGAATATGCTTTGTGAACATGTATCTATCTGAATTCTTATCTTGTAAACGTTATAATAATGTCACCCAGTATGCACCAATGATCGTAAGCCTTGTTCTATGTTAATCAATTCATTTTACATATGTAACGTCTACATCTTGACTTGCAAGTGACATTATTAATGAGTTTTCTCCACTACTATCAGGTAATAGCACATCTTTTGAAGCCTCGTGGATGGAAGCCCCCTGTTCGCAGGCAATTTTTCTTGGATTGCAATGAAATAGCAGATCTCTGTGATAGTGCTGAGCGGATATTCTCGAGTGAACCAAGTGTCTTACAACTTAGGGCTCCTATCAAGATATTTGGTGATTTACATGGGCAATTTGGCGATCTCATGCGCCTTTTTGATGAGTACGGTTCACCTTCAACTGCTGGGGATATTGCGTAAGTGTCTTAATGTTTATAATTCAAACATTAAGACGGAATATGTGCATGGCATCGAATAAACCGATGTTTATGTGTACAAGATCAAACACACACATAACTTACTAAGGTTCTATTGTATCGTATCAGGTATATTGACTATCTCTTCCTAGGGGACTATGTTGATCGAGGCCAACATAGCTTGGAAACAATTTCTCTTCTGCTTGCTTTGAAGGTACAGTGGCCTGGCTGGTAATCTGTACTAAATTCATCTTCAATTCTTTCCTGTTTCAAGGATTGTGTATACTTATTGCACTATTTTTTTTTCAGGTTGAATATGCCCACAATGTACACTTAATTAGGGGTAATCATGAAGCTGCAGATATTAATGCTCTTTTTGGCTTTCGGATCGAATGCATTGAGCGAATGGTAGTATATCAAATCTGTATTATACCTACACATTTTTAAATTAATATCTGATGCTTACTAACTGAGTAACCTTTTAAACAGGGTGAGAGAGACGGAATATGGGCATGGCATCGAATAAACCGTTTGTTCAATTGGCTTCCTCTAGCTGCTCTAATTGAGAAGAAAATCATTTGTATGCATGGCGGTATTGGTCGGTCAATAAATCATGTTGAACAGATTGAGAATCTCCAGCGTCCAATTACGATGGAAGCAGGCTCGATCGTTCTTATGGATTTATTATGGTCAGTCCATGTCTATATGTGTGCGTATATGTACACATGCACATGTGTGTGTGTGTGTATTTACTTAGTTGAAGTTATCTTGTAGTTGATGAATAATGTTGTCTTATGATTCCCTTTAGGTCTGACCCAACAGAAAATGATAGTGTGGAAGGATTGCGACCAAATGCTAGGGGTCCTGGATTGGTTACTTTTGGGGTGAGTAATATTTAATTGCTTCCTGCTTTCTTTTTTCACATTACGACAAGTATCAATGGTGTAGTTATCCTGAATTAGCTTTCTTAAAACAAGAAAATAAAATATCTGGCATAGTAGTGGAAAAATAAACACTCTTTACTAAAAGTTACTACGGCATGGCAAAAAGGTTTTCTATTTCCTATTTACTCTTCTCCTATTGTTTTGATTTTCTCACCACGGTATTTTTAGAAAATGCAACACTACTCGATTCTGTCTCTTATATTCTTTAGTTTATCATTTATTCAAGATTGAATCAGTGAACATATAACTTTGGATATGATCATAATTTCGATGTAAAGATCTTTGCTTGATACACATTATTGGCGATAATTATTTTGATTTGTTCTGTTGTATATTCCTTTCCTCGGCATTCCCTCCCTATAAGGATTATGCTACATAATTAACTGTATGGTAGTGTCTGCTGTTTTGACACATGGGGAATTGGTAAGAAGCTCCATTTCCCATGCTTAGGAGGAAGGCATTTCAGATTGAAATGTTCTTCTCATGGATATCCTTGCATTTATTACTCACAAAACTTTATATTATTGCATTAACTACAAATTTTTTATCTATTTCTGGAGAACTTTCCTTATTACCTAACATCAGAATGGAGAGTTCTTCTGAAATTCATTTCCCTTCCCAAACGAGGCATTTAAGTAATGAGTTTGTTGTTCCTAATACAGTTGTTTTAGAAATTGCTCTAGTGTTTGACAATTTAGATTGAAGTAGTCAATGATGGTCATGTGACTTTTGTTGCATCAGACCTATTCAGTTTTCTCTGCTCTATTAATCTTTCATGAGTTATTATGTTCTGAAGTACTCGAAAAAGCTGTATTTATAGTGAATTTGTTTCGTAGATCCATTTTGTGTTCTAGGTCATCTAATAGAGTTTGATCTTGCAGCCTGATCGTGTCATGGAATTCTGCAACAACAATGATCTTCAGTTGATTGTACGCGCTCACGAATGTGTAATGGATGGCTTTGAACGATTTGCCCAGGGTCATTTGATTACACTTTTCTCTGCTACCAACTACTGTGGTATGTACCTGCTCCCCTTGAATATTTCTGCCCCGTTGTCATAAAACAATTCAGCATCTCATGTTTTGGCTCTGACCACTTTCAACAGGTACGGCAAATAATGCAGGGGCAATCCTTGTTTTAGGTAGAGATCTTGTGGTGGTCCCGAAACTCATTCATCCTTTACCGCCAGCAATTTCTTCACCCGAAACATCACCCGAACGACATATTGAAGATACGTGGATGCAGGTACTTCACTAGTGACATTTTTGGGTCTGTTGGTTTCTTTTCATTAAGTTTGTATTAATCTCCTCTTCCTGGTTTGTTATGAGAGTAGGAACTGAATGCTAATAGACCTCCGACACCAACTAGAGGCCGTCCACAAGTAGCAAATGACCGGGGCTCCCTTGCTTGGATATAGTTTGATTATTCTGAATTGCTTTGTGATATTCATTTTGGCCTCGTTCTTCTACACGGGATTTCAAGTGCTGTATAGAGTATAATGCCACATACAAGAAGTTCCAAACATGTGATCTTTTTTCCAGATTACAAGTTTGAAGGCTTTTTGAAGCCTTGGATTTTGCAACACAATTGGTTAGGCCATGCAATGATGAGAAGATACAAGTTGAAGAAGTAGACTGTTGTCGGCGCTAGGTTTTACTTCTGTATAATGTACTACTAAAAGCTGCAGTTCGGGTCCGCCCACTATTTGTAAATTGAGCCACAGGCAGGTAGATATCAGTCTTGGTTCTTCCTATGGATTAGTAGTGCTGAGTATTCTTCTGATTAATTTATATAATTTGTATCCCTCGTTTTTAGGCATATTAGTTCTTTCTCTGTCAAGAGAACATGAGGTGGGGCGGGTTGTATTTGTGATGGTGAGATATATAAAATGTTTAGAATCTTTGTGAGCGTCCTTGTATCATAGAGGTGTTGAGGTGTTTGCTTTGTGTAATATTTCATCTTTGCTTTGTACAATGTAACAGCGTGTGAAGATAAGTCACCTTTTTGTCCAACACATGAAATATGTGAAGTTTTTGTTCTTATCTTCTGCTCCTGTGCTTCTATTACATGTTAATTTGGGTGACACAGGAGCTACCAGGTTCCACTGGCGGGTTTTCTTTCTTCTTCATGAATTTGCCTTTATTCTTTTCCTATTTCATCAATCGGCCATGCCTTCAAGAGATGGATTAATTTCTTTTTCCATGTCAGTGTGTACGCAGATATTTGGCAAGAATAGATGCACATTTCAACTGATAACCTTCGATAAGTCACTGAGTACATAGCTTGACTTGCTATTTGCTCCCTGAAACTGTTCAATTGCTAGCAGTTGTAGCTTCCATGTTAGGTCTGGAACATGGACATAAACTGGAAAGACCATTTCCTTTCCCAAAGAGTCGGGAGAAGTAGGTGTTGCTTTTGGTAGGTAATTAGCAATGGTACCGTATTTTTTCTGGTCTACTTTAGGATGCTCGCTTTTGAACCCTCTGGGGTCTCGTTGGCTTTCTCGTGAGCACGACTGATGCATTCCTCTTGAGTTTGGTAAGGTCGTCAAAATTGATCACTCTAAAGTTCTATAAACTCTTCTTTTTAAAAACTTGAGAAAATGCCCATTTAGTATAAAAAAGGCCCCTCATTACTCATTTCAATGACTATCTTATTTTTCTCCCTTATTCAACATAAGGTAACAACTCTATTGCCCATTTGAACAAATCTTTTTCAATTCTAGTACAAATTTAATTTTTTTCTTCCTTTTTTGTCCTTTTGTCTTATCTAACATATTTTTGAATTATAATGTGCTGAGAAAGTGGAAGATAAAAAAACGAACTTTGCCGAAATATCACTCAACTCCTCCGGCCTCCCATGGCCGGTCGCCGGATTCCGGTCACCAAATTTTTTTTTCGCCAGATTTTTAATTTTTTAATTTTTTTTTTTTTTTTTTATAATCAGGTTATTGGACGATGGTTACTAACCCTCAGTCAATAATTTACAGATTACAGATTTCCAGTAATCGATTACTGACCCCAGTAATCAGGTTACAGATTTCATATTTTCCAGTAATCATGTTACTGACCCCCAATAATCGATTATTGACCCCCAGTAATCAGGTTACTGGAGTTACTGATCCATAGTAATCAAGTTACTTACCCCCAGTAATCGATTACTGACCCCCAGTAATCAGGTTACAGATTCCATATTTTTCAGTAACCATGTTACTGACGCCGTTACTGACCCCCAATAATCGATTACTGACCCCCAATAATCGATTACTAACGCCCAGTAACCAGATTACACATTCAATATCAACTCAGTCCCAGATTGATCTGGGCACCCATCGATTCTCAGTCCCAGATTACACATTCAATATCAACTCAGTCCCGGATTCTCACCCTAGCCTTGGCCGACTACGCTCCAGCCGGACCCGAGGCCATCAATCCCTGCATCCCTCTATCAACTCAGTCCCAGATTGATCTGGGCACCCATCGATCTCGGCCTCCCTCCCGATATCGACCTCGATTGCTCTGATTCCTGCCCAGGCCAACGCCTCGACCCAGCATCCCGGTGCCCTTGGCGTCTGCTCCTCCACACAGTAGCCCAAGGTCGATGGAGAGAGCGCGGCGGAGGTTGGAGTAGGGCTGACGTGGCGGTGGTAGAGGTGGGAGGGCCGGGGTGCGGGTGACAGAGATGGGAATGTCGGGGTGGGAATCGGCGCCGGAATTTGCTACGGCGGAGAAGGCGCAGGGGACGTGTGTCGGGGTGGGAATCGGCGCCGGAATTTGCTACGGCGGAGAAGGCGCAGGGGAAGTGGCAGATGTGGCCGCGCTTGGGTTGTGGGTGGTGGAGAAGGGTTAAGGGCGGCAGAGGAGAGAGAGAGAGAGAGAGAGAGAGAGAGAGAGAGAGAGAGAGAGAGAGAGAGAGAGAGAGAGAGAGAGAGAGAGAGAGAGTTTTAATATTGGTTAGGGTAGAGTAAATGACTGAATTATATTTACTAGGGTAGTTGTGTAATTCTCTCAAGATTCATTAGTTTGAGATATAAACATTGGAATGGGCAATTTTTAAACCCATTTTGTTCAAATGGTCTTTTTCCCTAAAAACTTTCGTTCTCGAAATTTAAAATTTATTAATTGAAACTCCAAGCACATATTTTTTTAAATTCTTTTCCGAGTTATCCATAACACGGATAGAAGCAAGACTTAGTGTCTACGCACAATTAGTTATCATAGATCAGTACTTAAATTATATATATATATATATTTTTTTTTTTTGAAATTGAGAAGTTGTTTTGCTACCGACTGAAATCTGTACTACAACTGATAGGTTATGAAAGAATGGAAACAGTAATGAGATCTTGTCCTCATGTTACTCGGAATGGACCATCATGCCAACATAACTACGAGGTGGTCTTATCCTACATAACTACGAGTTACATGGTCTCCAGTATTGTGATTATTGTCATCATAGGGCTGTCCCATGACATTGTACTACAATGGGAATATATAAATCTCAGGATCCACGCAACAGAGCATTTCTTGCATCCCCACTCCCATATGCGTTTGATATTTGCTTCTGTTTCATTAGTCATTACTATTATGTTTCTAGCTCCCGATTAACTATGAAAAAAAAGAAAGAATTTGAATGCAGTGACTTACAAGAGAGTGGAATCCAACAATAGATACTTGTGTGGTCTACTCATCAGTTGCTATAATCGACTTGAAATAATCAAATAGTTTCCAAGAACTATAGGATCCAATATCATCACTTGAGCAAATGCTTTAACTTAGGGCATATGCACTCCATTGCCTTTATCAAACCATCAATCTAGCAATTCAATTGCTTTCATCAGTTACTATTTACTACAAATTGTTTTCTGTGCACGTTTTTATGCAGCGGTGCAACTTCATCAATTTATCGATTACTATTCATCAAATTAATATTTTATTTTATGAATTTTATATGATATTTTCAACCAATCACCAAATAACATGTGACATAGTCAGATATTCATATCACTACAATAATATTATAGGATTTTCGATATGATGACCAACCAAAATATGACGCGTGTATTTGTCGGGACAAATAATGTCATCGGATTTCCGATAAAATTTTCAACGAATGACGATTCGACATGTATCATGATCTATAAATTTCATCATCTGAAATTGACTATAAATAGACTTCATCACCAACTCTATACTCACTCAATTTTCACAACTCACTCAATTTTCACAACTCACTTCCAAATATTTAAAAACACATTTCCTCAAACATTTCGCCTCATTTCCTTAGCACTAGGATGAGTTTTTTTCCCCGTAAATTGTCACAGTCAAGATGACGTTGAGATGATGGATGCCATCATGAATAACACAGTCATGATGATAACACATCTTGATACTTTAGATGAACCACAAGGACGTGGGTTCACGTCCTGGTCGCTCTTCCAATCACCTCAGACACAGGCTATCTAGGGGAAAAAATCTCATGGATGATTACTTCATCGAGGGTCAGATATTCAAGTCGGAAAATTTTCATCAGAGATACCGGATGCAACCCCATGTGTTCAACTGCATCATGACGACTCTCTGCAACATCGACCCTTATTGGCATAAAAAAATAGATGCCCTTGGAGAATTAGGGTTGCTGCCCCAACGGAAGATGACAGGTGCCCTCCGAATGTTAGCGATGGTGCAGCTGATGATCAATGTTTTGAGTATTGTAGGATGACAAAATCAACTACACTAGAGTGCTTGAAGAAGTTTTGTCAACAGGTTGCAAGTATTTTTGGGTCCAATAGTTACGCGCTCCAACGAAGGCTGACCTCTAAAAGCTTCTACCAAGGGCTAATCAGTGGGGATTTTCAAGTATGATCAGAACCATTGATTGCATACATTGGGAGTGAAAGAACTGTCCAACCGCATCGCATGGAGCTTATAGTGGACGGAATGGTCGTCCTACCAAAGTTCTCGAGGTAGTGGCCTCGTATGACATGTGGGTATGACACGCTTTCTTCGGTGTGCCAAGAGTTCAAAATGATATTAACGTACTTGACCAATCACCGGTATTTGAAGGACTCATCGCTGGAAACTACCCGGCTGTGACGTTTCACTTCAATGGTAGGAGATATAGTAATGTTTATTATCTTGCTGACGATTACTAGGTACTCCACGTTTGTAAAAACTATTTCAAACCCCGAGATGCAAGCACAAAAACTATTTGCAAAGAAATAAGAAGCATATGGCAAAGATGTGGGGAGGTGGTTCGGCATCCTGCAATCCCGTTGGGCAATCCTAAGGCATGGAGCTCGGTTGCATAAGAAGTTAACACTGAGAAGCATAGTGATAACTTGCATCATATTGCATAATATGATTGTTGGGGATGAATTTGTCGAGCCATAAGAAGAAGATCTCATGAACCCACAGGTGGCAGGAGTTTATGATGAGCCAGTGAATAAATGGGGTTCGAATTCCTTTTTTACCAGTGCAAAGAGATGGACGAAATCAACATGCATTTTGGGACCGTATTGACCACCTCGAGTAAGCTTATATCCACAAAATTCTTCAAGATGGTTTAGTGAAGCACAATTGGGCAGTAGAAGCCAACCAACAATAATCAATTATGGAGTTTTATTTGGTATTGTAATTTATGTAGTCTTTAAATTTTATATGGTATTGTAATTTTATTTGGTATTGTAATTTTATATTTTTGTAATTAAATAATTAACAATGAATAAAGAAGTGAACAACATTCAACTTGTTTTATTTTATTTAAAAATAAATTGAAATGAGGAACATAAAAAGTGATCATCAAGACACAATACTAGTTTTCATCATCAAAGTGAGGAATGTAAAATCCTTCACTAGTACCTGTATTCTCATTCACTTTTCCCATTATTTCCGCTTTCCTCCTTTTGTACCACTTCTTCGTATTCGGTGTCATCATGTCAATATCTATTGTTATAATTTACTTGTAATCCTTTTGTACTTGATTCTTTCGTTTATCAAGTTCTAAGCTCTCCCTAGACAACCGAAGGCTTTCCTTATCTCTTCGCATGTTAGCCTCCATAAGTGTTTGTTGATTACGTTGAATATTATGAAAATTAACTAAAGACTTCTCGTCTTTCTCTACCATGCACACTTGTTTTTCCCTTCTTCTTTGCTTCTTTGGCTGCCTTTATTCCTATAGGCCTTACTAGGCTCGAGCGAAGGGAGAACTTGGAAAATTCCGGTCAAACTGTGAAAGTGAATGAGTAATCTCAACCGACACGAAATGAGGATGATTCTTGATCGCTTCATAACATGCAAATTTATCGAATTCTTTTTTAGTAGCCATGAAATATAATGATTGAACTTGAGTCGCCAAAACAAAACAAAGAACAAAAATTATATTTCTACCAAAATGTATTCTATATTAAACAAAAAATAAAATACATGAAGAAAAAAGGGCAATATAACACCAACATTTATATTTATGCCAAAATTTAATCTATTTTCAAAAAAAAAATTTACATGAAGAAAAACATAAAAAAAATAAAATCAACAAACGTTATAATTATATGAAATTTAATATATGTTAAACAAAAAATTAACATGAACAAAAAAAGGACATACCTCATCCACCAAATCGTTCCACTAGCTACATGATCACTTGTTTTTTTTTTTACATGAATGCCACTTTAAGAGACACTTCTTCAAGCGTGGAAAATGTGACTCCATACCAAATTTTATAAGATCGATTGTTTGAGGTTCGCCGGGAGATGGACTCCAATTTTGAACATAATCGTTAAAAAATTTTCTTTACAAATTATTTTTACTTTGATATCAGCCGGTGACGGGGCAAGTGGATTTTTATACCTAAGAAACGTACAATTGTAGCTCTTCGGAAGGAAGACAGGTAACCATTTTCAAAAAACACTCGAAAAATCGATAGGTAAAATGGAAGAAGATGAGAGGAGTGAGAGGAGTGAGGTGAGATATTGGGGTGCAATTTTGTAAGAAGAGAATGAGTAGTTATAGTAAAATTTGAAGAATTTTTGAAAAAAAAAAAATCATACGTTTGAAAAAGCCTTTGGACTACGTGGCGGCTTATAATTGGGCGCGCCACATATGCTGTCACCCCCCCCCCCCCAACCAATTGCAGCCATCACCCAGACCTGCAATCAGTAATGGGGCAGCTACTGGACTGCATGTTTTATTGTGGGTCCCACATCTCTTATCTCTCTCCTTCAACTGTGTTGCATCACTCATAACCATCAAATCTAGCAAAATCCATGCATTTTAGCTTGATTGTCCATGCGGTGCATGTGCTCTTACGGGATATTTGACATAGATCACAATTTAAATTGATCATAACTGGTGCATTAATCCACAAATGTCTAACCAGATCTATTCTTGCAGTTGAAACCTTATTGTCATTCATGATCACACAGGTTGATTTAATAGCAAAATCCTCATATGAGTTAATGCATACTATGCATCAACTTTTTTGAATAATTGTTGAACATAATGGAAAGATGAATATATCTAACGGATGAAAATATACAATAATTGTAACTTGTTTAGCAATTTACAGGTATTTTTCTTCCTTTTCTCAATAATTAATTGTAAATCAATAAAAAAATTTAAAAAATAAGTATGAAAAAACCATAATTACTATTAAAGAAAAACCATAATTTAATTATTGACCATGAAACTAATGTAGCAAATGGTCCTAGAATGTAATAATTTTGTTGTTAAAATTGTAAAAATTTCACTAGTGCAAATATATAAAACCTATTTACCAATAAATGAACAAGTGGGTTGTTATAATAGTAATACATTATTGATATGAGTAAATTGACGTTTAGTTCTTATTGATGTAATTTTGATCTTTATATTGTTAATACAATTATTAAAAAATTATTTACTTATTTAATGTCATTTTCCCCTAATTTAACAAGTAGTGAAGTGAAAAGTAGTAATTAAGGATGATTTTGTGGTAATTATATAATATTAAATGTTTGAAAATCATTTAATGAGACAACTATTAGTTGAGAAAGTAGTAATTAAGCTTTTATTTCTGATCATTTTTAATGTTACAAGTGTGAGAACAATTTTATCAATTTGACAACAATATGTTGTAAAAGTGATAATACTCATGAGTCCTCATTTGTGTAATAAAGTTATGTATTTCGTAATTAGTATTTTTTTTGTGTAAATCTCGTCCGTATTGAGATAATTACTAGATAATTACTCATGTAACAACGTGTTTTACAATTAATGACAACGACTGATGTATAATCAGTAATTATAGTTGTATATCTAATACTTACTTGAAATATGATTCTATTTACTAAAAAACAATAACTTTACACATGTGACCACAATGTAAAGTCCATATGGAAAAAAGTCATAATCATGCATACAGTCTCTCAAGCCCTTATTCTTGCAACTGAGTTCTTTTTTTTTGTAGGTAGTCTTTTTTTTTTTTTGGGTTGGTGAATTATATCAATCTTAAAATATTTTACAACGAATACAACATTTGGTATATTAAATTATAATTTTAGTTGTAATAATAGTAATTACATTATTTACAATCTCAAGTCCTTATTCTTGCAATTGGTTTCCTTTTTATATAAGTAGATTTTTTTTTTTTTTTTTTTTTTTTTTTTTTTTTTTTTTTGTAAATTACATCATTCTTGATAAGCCTGGGATTGGTCCCACATCGGCAGTAATTTTCATGGGACTGGGACCAGATTGGTGATAGTCAAACCGGGCCGGTTTGAATTAATAAATATCTAGGACCTGTCAAAACGCGGACCGACATGACCCGAATCGGTCCTGCGAGCCTTTCGGTCCTATTTTGAGTATAAGCTGTTAAGACCTTTATTCTGTAATCTCATGTTTTTAACATTTAGATGAAAGAATTCAATCAATTCATAATATGCTACTGCTAAAAAGCTCTATAAGACTTCAAGTTCTCAACATCTAAATGCTTAATAAATAGCACAACCAAGTAACCAATAAAATTACAGAAAGTCTGAACTAATCAACAATCAACAGTTCAAGAGTTCAAGAATTCGAGAATCAAGACTTGAAGTCCAATATATTGTTCAAAACTCAACAAGACAAAACATTCAAAAACAAAAAAGACAAAGACTAAAAGAGTCCGAAGTATAAACTTTAAGAGATCACCAGAAGAACAAAAGTAGACATCATTCATCAAGCTATGTTGCTCCAAGTCTCCACTGCAGCACTGCTCCATAATAGATTTTCAATGAATTAGTTTTTTGCATATGCTCATCAATCTCCCCACTAATTGATTTGCAATTATGCTGAGCTTATCTTTTCCCTATAATAGTATAACACAAAAGATGAAATCTTAGTATCTTACCATTCCAAACAAACAAAAGATGTATCTTACATAGATATTAGTCACTTATTACTTATTAGGAACTTATTACATAAGTTCCAGACTTGCAAAAGGTATGTCAATATTTCATCATTCTCGAATTCTCATGGCAGTAAAGTAAGATAGCTAAAATAAATTTTTCAAAGATAGAATAACATAGCAGAGCTGATACGACCCGAATCTCTAGTTACTTTTTGACTGTTTTATGTTTTATTTTTACGTTCCGGTACTTGTTTTTACGATTTGAAAATTCTAAAAGTTGACTTTTATTAAATTGACCCAACCGAGAATTTTATTTCTCGACGAGATAGTGGAAGTTAAAACGAGCTCGTGGACATGTGGCACGTTCAATTTGGAGTTCGTGTGAAAAAGTTACGACGTAAAAATTGGAATTTGCCGTTTTTGGATGAGTATAAATAGCGGGGATGAAATTTCCCGAAAAGGCAACTTTCCCTTTTTTTCTTCTTTTTCTTTTCTTTTTTCTTTTTCTTCTTTTTCTCCTCCTCTCCCCGACTCGGCCCGAGCTGCACCGACCGAGTCGCCGCCCTCGGTTCTTCGCCGTCCGGCCACCGCTCGGCCCGCCGCTGGTCACGCTCGCTTCGTCTCGTCCTCCTCTTCAAGTTTGTAGTGGTGGCGTGACTCGATTCGGCGCCGTTCGGCTGATTGAAGCCCGAGAAGGAGTGAGACAGTTGAATCGGGAACCCTCTCCTCCGGCCACCAATCGGCCCGATTCCGGTCTTGAATCGAAGGTCTCGACTTGTGCAATCATTCCAAGGAAGGAATCGAACCAATTTGCACAAGGTAAGGATAATTTTAGAAATGAAATTTCTAGGGTTTCAGGTTTGAATTGGAGGGTTATGATTTTGATGTTTTTTATGAATTTGGAGGTTAAATTCATGTTTAGGAGGTTGAAAGGAGTCGAATTAGTGTAATTTGAGGTTGATTCGGTTGGTTTTTGGAGAAATTGGAGTTTGGGGATTCCAGCCGCCGTATGCGGCGGCTGTGCTGGTTTTTGGCGGCGGAGGCAGTGGTGGACGAGGTTCTGAGGTGGTGGCGATCGAATTGGGTGGATTTAGGATAAATTGGAGGCGTTTTTGGCCTCCGTGGCGGAGCTGCCGGCGGCGGCGCCACTGTGCCGGCGGCTGAGGAAGAAGATGAACAGTAAACCAGTAAAAAATAAAAAGGTAAAATAGTAAAAGGTGAAAAGTAAATGATAAAATAGTAAAAGTAAATAGTAAGTAGTAAACAGTAAATGGTAAATAATAATTGGATTTTAACCATTTACTGTTTGACTTTAAGAATTACTGTTTGACCTTGGATTATTACTGTTGACTTACCGTAAAAAGGTTAAAAACTGATTAAAAAGGGTTTTACGACGAAATAACTAGGAAAAGAATTAATCGGACACGGAGTGGGTGTCCTGAGTAATTTCGGACGTAGATTATTTGGTATTGAGGCGAAATTCCTATACCGATTAGTGAAAAAGAAGGAAAAATTGGAAATTTCGGGCGAGTGAGGACGTCTGTAGATTTATCGTTTATAAATAAATTCCGAGTTTCGTAATAATTATAATTACGTCCCTATTACAGGTCGAGAGGTTATTCGACGGGACGAGAGATCGGATTAGCGGCGCGCTCGGCCGTACTTTGAGTGGATTTTATTTTAAAATAAATGCATGCAATTACGTTTTATTGAAATGCAAGTTATTTAATTAAAAAGAGTTCGTAAGCATGATATGAATTATCGAAAGTCGATAATTCATATACTTCTGTTATAATTGTTGATTTAATATTTAAAGTAAATTATAGATTTGGGTTATGCTTTTACTACTATTTTAGTAGTACGTATTGTACCCGGAAATGAGATTTCCGAAAATAGTATGATTTGATAAATTATACTTAATCGTTGTTATTGTATTTTATATTTGAAAGACCGGAAATGAGATTTCCGGGGAGTTTATGATTTCACGACATGTGAGACATGTCGACATTATATATTATTTTCGAAATTATTTTTATGACATTCAGGCTTGTCTGATATTTATATATGTTCCTTCGAGGCTATTATACTACTGATTATTATCAGCCTCAGATGTGCGGTCGGGGACCGTACGGATTTATGATATATAAGGGGAAGCGTACTTTCGGTTTTGTTTTCAGATTTTCACCATATCAGGGTCCAGATATATATTGATGCTAGCTAGCTTAGTCGCCTGAGCCCATGCGAGGTGACGACTTGACCACATAGGTCAGATTCACGCTCGGTGGTCGACGTGTACGGGCATAGCGTGGGACGCTATAGAGAGTCTTGGAGGCTCGACCCTTAGTCTTGGAGGCTACTATTAAATGGTGGTAATGACGTTCCCCTATTCTAGTATATGACCAATAGGATTGGTCATGATTTTATATTATTTGGTTTTCGGGAATATTTTCTCTATGAGACTTTCTGTAATTTAATAAATTCCCGAACCAGCGGGGCTGGGTTTTTATATGACCAATGGGATTGGTCGTGAAATATTATTAATTGATTTTCAAAAATATTTTGTTTTGAAATACATATATAAACAAAATCATTATTTGTTTATTTGATATATCAGCGAGGCTGATTTTTAAATACGATTTTCTTAAAACGTGAGACGTTTTATTAAAGACATGCAATGTGTTTTTATTTCTAAAATATTGGGAAAGTAATATGATACTTTCAATTAAAGTATTATATTAAATTGTTTTATTTTATCCACTCACTCTAACATTTTTAATTTACTTTCCCCTGGGCCCTTCGTTTTAAAATCGCCCACTGTGCAGAGTAGTGATCAGAGGTCAAGAGTACTCAGAGTCGAGGCATAGCTGTCATCCTTGCTGCTTCCACTAGGTGGGATCCGTGATCCCTTATTATTCTATTTCTTGTTATATTTCCATTTGTAATTCCAGTTCATTTTGTTAGATTGCTCTGATTACCTGTGAGCCAGTTTAATTAGATTTTGTGTTTATTTGTGGCGGTTGTTGTGATTTGGGGAGCATGTGGCTCCAGGTGTTACGGTTGGAATGGAAATTTAGAAGTGTTTTGGTTGTTGCAGGTTTTAGGGTTGTCCATATTAAGATTGACTTATCGATTTATCGATTTATCGATAGAGTTAGTCTTAAGGTGGTCCCCGCAGGGCCTTATCCGGGTTTTAGGGTGAGTGTATGAAAGGAAGTGATCCTTATATCTTTTGATTTCCTTGAAGCAAGCATCATTTTCATAACCCTTGGAGGCTGGGACTTGGAGGTTCCAATAGCATTATCGGTTGGGGGAACAACAACAACAACAACAACAACTGCATTTGTTTGGCCGGATGTGTTTGCTTTCATTCTCTTTGTTGGTTTAGTTTTCACAACCTCCACCAGTACTTCATCTTCACTTTCAGCTACAACCTTTTGTTTTCCCTTGCCCTTTTATGCCCTGTCCTTTAGTTTTTGCTTTGCCACATCTACAACACGAAAGTTTCAAATCATGTACATAAATAATGATATAAGTTAGTAACTATGAAATAATATGAAACAATTAAATAATGAATTCTCTAAGAATGTCACAGTAAACGAACTAAACATACCTCTTTCCATCTTTTCGTAGAACTCAATCTCTTGTTGGTTTGGATAATATTCAATCTCCGATTGATCTTTTTTGTTAATCCACTTGTGTAAGTAAATCAGTGCTCCACAGTTTTTGAAGTTAAAGAATTCCTAAAAGGGTCAATCACTCTACCAGCAATAGAGAATGAGGATTCAGAAGCAACCTTGCTAACTTGGATAGCAAGTACATCCTTGGTTACAAGAGCAAGATTTGGATATTTGCACCTATTTAGCTTCTACCAATCAAGTAGGTTCCAATTGTGTGCATCTCTCAGTTGAGGACATTTAATTGGATCAAGTAGGTATCAATCAACTTCACTCTCAACAACAAGTTTATCAGATTTAACTAGTGCTTTCTGCCAACTAAAGCATGTTAGCCATTTTCCTTACCGGTTTTGATAGGAGCATACAATGCGATATTCTTAATATGTTTTACCCTCGTTTATACTTTGCTTTAACCCTTAATATAGAATCATGAGTTTTTAGTAGAGTTTAAATGAAAATATGCTTAAGTGTTGGTAATTTACAGAAAATTGACAAAGTGCTGAAAATCGAAGTCTCTAAATGTTTCATTGATTATGTAAAGCTTCCATGATGCTTTTCATGGATTTTTCTTCTTTTATGAGAAGTATACATATCAAGGGTTGAGCAATGGAAGGAGTTAGAGAAATTGGAGCGAATGAAGTTGAAGAAAATGCTATGCAAATTTGGATCCACCACCATGTAAATCTGTCCCACACCCTTGCTAAATTTCTTTAGAGATTTCTGCAAGGCGTTCTCCATCTTCTCATGGCTTCTTTATTTTTCTGTAATTTTACAATACTTTGTCTATGAGAATTGTATGTTTTTATGGTTGTCGACTTTGGTTTTACTTCTTGTTTATGAACTTCGAATGCATGCGAATTTTGTATGATAAATTGTAATCTTTAACTTGTTATATTTTCATGTGCATAGATAATTAGGACAGTAGGTATTTGTTGCATATTTAGGACTTAAAATCAGTTAGTAATCTAAGGTGAGGACATTTAAGCCGACACACTAGTGATGATTAGCATGTAATTCTAAGTGTTAGGTTTCATAAACTAGAGTAATTTGATTGAGTCATACTCGTAGTTTTCTTAAATCACTTTGCTTGCCTAGAGTTAATAACTTTAGAACTTGCAAGTTTAATAAGAAGATTGACGACCTTTCTTGTTTGCTTGTCTTCGATTTTTGATTCATGTGCTCAAATGTTAAACGTGTAAAACCGGTTTGCAAAACCTTAGGATTATACTCGTAGTTAATTCTAAGAACTTAAGTAATCAAACGATTAGATGACCTCGTAGGCTCTAGTTGTGGTCGAAAGTGATTAAGTCTAAATAGCGTCAATACTTGTTCCTTACTTTCTTGCATACGTGTCTACATGTTAAAGAGTCTTGTGTGCTAAATGCTTTGTATGAAAGATGATAATCACTTGTAAATAGTAATTTAGGTTTTATTTTCGTGTCTAGGTCTAGGACAGCCTTGCTGCCGATTCATCCATACCCCATGACTTCGTGTGAATATGTGTATAAATAAATATGTTTGTTATAACATTTTTATATTTCAGGTACCCTTAATCCCCGGCTAGAACGATCCCTATTTATTGTTATACTACTAACGTTGTAGGGTTTATTATTGAAGTGCCGCTTCGGCGACTCATCAGATTTCACATTCTTTGATTGGGATGATGTGGTTGTCCCTTTTGTGTTGCCAGAAACCACACTTGTTACAGTGCTGCTCTTGAAATTACTCTTTGAATTTTAAGAGGCATTGCTTGATGTTCTATAAAGGTCAGTTAAGGACACCAATAGTTCTTTCACTTCATTAACCTTGGCCTCTGCTTCTGAAGCACTATAAGAGGGCGTTTGGTACATGGGATTAGATGGGATGGGACTGGACTATTTACTGTTACAAGACCAAACCCATGTTTGGCAGCAAGTAGGATTCTCTTAGACAGGGTTATAGAGTCCCAAAAACCCCTCCAACACCTTCTTACATAAACCCAACAAAATTCATGGGATTCTCCAAGCCACAGTCTCACTTCAACACCACGACCTCCTCTTTTCACGACCTGTGATCGTCGCTGCCCTCCTCTCCCTCCCCATCGTTGCCTTCTCCTGCCACCCCACCGCCGCCGCCGTCGATCTCTTCCTCGCCCTCAGTCACACTCTCATTACCGTAGTCGGGCTCCTCTTCCGCCATCACAAGAGTCAATTTTCGGGCAAAAATCGGGTAGAATAATTTTGGTGGCTTTGTTGTATATTGAAACATAAAGCATCTGTTTATGGGTTGTAGTTATTATAAAAATTCATGAAGGATTTGGTATCTGGGTAATTGAAGATGAGGATGAGTGGGTGATTGATAGGTCGAGTTGCAGATGAAGATGGTTGGGTGATTGATTATGGTCAGACCGAGGTTGAGTTGCATATGAAGCGATTGGGTGATTGATTAAGGTCAGATTCAGGATGAGGTGCAGATAAAGCGATTGGGTGATTGATTAAAGTCAGATTCAAGATGAGGTGCAGATGAAGTGATTGGGTGATTGGGATCTCCCTAATTAAGTTCAGATTGAGGTTGAATTGTAGATAATTCAGTGATTGAAGATGAAGATGAAGATTGAAGACTCCTGCTTGCATGGAAATTTGGGTTGGGTCTTTAGTCTACACCTTGAAATTGTTTGAAGACATAACATGTTCTGAAATTGGGATGATGACACCAAACATGGGTCACGGCTTGTACAGCATAAGCCTAGCTTCAAGAGTGCGGGAGTGTCAAAGAAATTAAGGCAGAGTTACATAATCCCTGGTACCAAACGTACCCTAAAATAGCTCAGTTAAACATACATGACCAATATTCTTCAACTTGAACCTAAGATAAAAAACCAGGCATATTAACAACAGCTGGTTCATGTCTTCAATCTTTCTAAAATATTTTCTAAACTTTGATTGCATCGTCCCTACCATTTCCATCATTAGAAATTGAGTTGCACTTCCATCAATTATCAGTGGTTCCACAAAGAGAGAATCAATCTCTGATTTCATTGCAACAATGTCATGAAAAGCTTTATGAACAGTGGGTGCTTTTGTGCACTCATCCTCATCATAATATAAAAAAAAAACTGTTAGGAACTTCACAAAAATTTCTGCCTTTTTCCAATCTTCATCTTTTGGTGGCCCAACTCTAGTTCTTTTCTGCCCTTGTTTTATCTCCACTTGTATTTCAGCTTCATCTTTCTCCTCAGCCATCCTTTCAAATGCAAGCCTCACGTCCAAAGCTATGTCGAGCATTAAAAAGGTATAATTCCATCTTGTTGGAATATCCAGTGCAG